>CAKNXH010001791.1:16872-80531 GCA_932178445.1 Andricus quercusramuli
AAAAAATTAATAGGCAAAAGTTGCTCACACAAGAAAGAGCTATACAAATTTGTCATAAATAATTTTTTTAAAGAATTGTATTTTTTGTTTTAATCATAAATAATCGCATTAAAAATAAAAAAATTAAATTTTTGGAAAAACCACACAAGAGACGGAAAAAAATTGAGAAAAAAGTTGTTCAACCAAAAATGATCTACAAATTTTTGATAAACTTTGGTTATAAAAATTTTCATAGAAACACTTTACGCTAGGATGCGTATTTTTGGTTCAAATTGTAAAAAATAAAATTGAAAATAAACAAATTGAATATACCGAAAAATGACACAAGTTGCAATAAACTGTTTAATAACAAAATTGTTTTTTATAGGTCGCGCACTTTTTACATTCTCATTCTAATGAGAAGGTATTGGTTTTATGTAAAATTTGACATGGTTGGTTTTCATCAAATCTCCACGTTTTGAGACCCCCTGAGCTAGAAAAAAAGGTTTCTACCAAGGTGTCTGTCTGTCTGTAGTCTGTCTGTCTGTCTGTAGACACGATAACTTTCGAAAAAATAATCAGATTGGGTTGTGCTTTGGCACACTTCTTTAGGGCCTAAAAAGAAAGAACAAGTTCGTTAACCAGCTAATTTTGATCAAAATTCAAAAAGTGAGCGCATTTTGAAAATTTTTGAGACCATTTTTTTCGAAATTAAGAAATTATATGTACGTTTATTCATAGTAATCCAAAACTCAAACAATTTATCCTCATGACTTTTTCGGATAAAAAGAAAATTACCGGAGTTATAGCATTTTCAAAATTACAAAAGACAAACGTAAATGAACATTTTATGCCGAAAAACGCACGATATGAAAAAAAGTCAGGAGCAGAAAAATTTTTCTTTTTGAATACCCTACAATATTTTCGTAACAACTTTTTGAATTTTTCGAAAAATCAAAAATTAAAATTTTGATCACAAAAAAATAATGAAAAATCAATAATTTCATTTCGCTGTCAAACTATGCAAGATACGACCAAAGATGAATGGAACAAAATTATGCACCCAAAAAAGATCTCCAAATTTGTTATTATTCACTTTTTGATATGATGCGTAGTTTTTGTTTTATTCGTAAAAGACAGCATTGGAAATAGTAAAATTAAAGTTTTAGACGAATAACACAAGCTACGAGAAAAATGACAGAGACAAAATTTGTTCATCCAAAGAGGTACAACTTTGTTATGAATCATGTTCTGAAAGGATGCGTATTTTTTGTTTTATTCGTGACTTTTTCATTTCTATCATACCCCAGGTGCGAATTGACCGTTGGGCCACGGTCGGGCCAACCGTCGGACGGTCGGTCCAACTTTGTGCGCCACTGGTCGGGCCAACCAGCAAAATGATAACGGTCAACCGCCTTTGGATTCTCAAAGCCGGCACGATATTTGGTCCCATATATGGGCCATCTTTTAAGATGATGTCGGCCCAACCCTGGACAACAATGTGGGGCCGACTTTGATTTTGAAGGTTCGTACTACACAGGTAGAAATACACAAAATAGGTATTCAAAAAATAAATAGTAATTGATTGCGAGTATTTTGACTGTAAATGTTAATGGTCCTGCTTATATTGAATACATATATTATTATTATTATTATTATTATTATTATTATAGATTAGCAGTTCGAACTCGAAAGTTCATTGCTTCATCTACCCGAAACCGCCACACATCTCTATCCTGTGCATCCTCCATCCAGTTTAAGTAATCATGTCCTAGTTCTTTTAGATCATCCCTTACATTTTTCTCCCATCTGTTTCTCGGTCTGCCTAGGGGTCTCTTACCAATCAGTCTCCCTCTTAAAACTTGCGCCACTGTTCTTTCATTTCCCATTCTTGCTACATGACCCGCCCATCTTCATTTACGCGCTTTCATTACTCTATTAATATTTTCTGACCCGTAGAGAGCATGCAGCTCATCATTATGCAGTTTTCTCCATTCACCTGTCTCTTCGTCCCTTTTTGGACCATAGATTTTTCTAAGTACTTTATTCTCAAAAAGTCTAAACCTATTCTCCTCCCCTTTCGTCAGCGCCCACGTTTCACACCCGTACATGACGACCGGCATTATTATGGTTTTGTAAATTCTTACTTTGATGTTTCTAGATAGCGATCGCGATTTTAGTAGCTTGTTTGCTGCATAATAGCACCCATTGCCAGCGTGCAGCCGCGCGTCGATTTCCGTTTTAATCTTATTTTCGCCAGTTATGATAGACCCGAGGTATTTAAACTCGCTAACCCTTTCAAATTTCATATTTCCAGCCATTAGATCCCCGTCTTGATTACTTTGTTCGGATCTGCCGACGGTCATATATTTTGTCTTCGATTCGCTAACTTCCAAGCCAATATCTTTGGCTTTTGTGATCAAGATTTCTGCATTTTTAGCTACCGTTTCTTTATCATCCCCTAGTAAGTCGAGATCATCCGCATATCCAAGAATTTGTATTACCCCATTGAGGGTAGCACCGGTCGGATTCGCCTGCACTTGCCTAACCACGTATTCCAAAACTAAGTTAAAAAGGACGCACGAAAGTGCATCGCCCTGTTTCAGGCCATCGCGGATCGAAAACTCTTCAGATAAACTACAGTTTACGCGTATTCTACCCCTACTGCCGCTTAAGCAAATTTCGATAAGTCTAACCAATTTTCTTGGTACACCCAAGAACTCTAGGATCCAGTACATTCGTGCGCGTATAATAGAGTCGTAAGCTTTTTTGAAATCGGTAAATAGCTGATGCACTACTTCTTTAAATTCCCATTTTTTTTCTAGCAGTTGCCTAATTGTAAACATTTGATCGCTTGTAGATCGGTTTCGGCGGAATCCACACTGATAATCCCCTATGATTTCCTCGGCAAAAGGAGTCAGTCTACTTAGGATTACATTAGACAGGATCTTGTAGCACGAAGGTACAAGTGAAATTCCCCGATAATTGTTACAGTCAGTTTTATCGCCTTTTTTAAAGATGGGAATAACGATAGAGGTATTCCATTCTTCAGGTATGCGTTCTGTTTTACAAACTGCGCGTATTAATTTAAAAATTTGTCTTGTGAGGTAAGGGCCTCCATTTTTTATCAGTTCTGACGGTAGGTCGTCAATGCCCGCGGCTTTGTTATTTTTCAACTTCTTTACAGCCATTTCTATCTCTATATACGCAGGATCATCAATTAATAGATCAGCAGTGTGGATTTCGCCGAGATTACCTTCAACGGGGGCTTCGCGTACATTTAATAGTTTCTCGAAATAGTCTTTCCATAAATTCAGTCTCTCTGTCGCATCGGCTACTAGATTGCCATTTTCGTCCCTCATTACTTCCGTTCTACTTTGAAAGCCTTTCCTTATAACATTGATTCCCCTGTACATCTCGCGCGGGTTATTCTGTTTATTATGCGTTTCTGTTGCTAGTATTTTACTCTTTTCCCACTCCCTTTTCTTGGATCTATAAAGCCTTCTTGTACTTTTAGTAATCTCGAGATACTTCTTATGTGTTTGATCGCACTTATTTTGTATACTACTTAGTCTGGCCTTCCGACGTTTTTCAAACCAGAGTTTGCACTCTTCGTCAAACCATGGTTTGCTTTTTGTTACTTTCTTTAAACCTATCGTAAGCTTCGCGGCTGTCTTTACCGCCTTTTTTATATTGCTCCACAGGGTTTCCGGATCCTCTTCGTAATTATTGTTATCGTCTCCCTGTTCTTGGAGAGCGTCAAAGCTATTAGAAATCTCAACTTGATAATTTAATGTTTCTGTTGCTGTTTTGAACTTATCTATATTGAAACGAACTGTTCGCTCTGTGCGGCTTGTTTTCTTAGTTACCGATAGCCTAGATCTCATTTTTACTATCACGAGGAAATGGTCTGAATTTATATCCGCTCCCCTATACGATCTTATATCGAGAATGTTTGTATGACGTCTTCTGTCAATTAGAACGTGATCAATCTGATTGTGAGTGTTACCATCTGGTGATCTCCAGGTGGCCTTATGTATATTTTTATGCTTGAAATATGTACTTTTGACAACGAGGTTCTTTGAAGCTGCAAAGTTTATTACTCTAGTTCCATTGTCGTTACTGACGTCATGCAAACTTTCTGATCCTATTGTAGGCCTATACATCGGTTCTTTTCCAATTTTCGCGTTGAAATCTCCCAATACTATTTTTGCGTCAAAAGTTGAGAACTTGTCAAAAACCTGCTCGATTGTTTCGTAAAAGAGATCTTTAGTGTCTTCATCTTTGTCCTCGGTGGGGCAGTGCACATTGATTAATACCTGTTTGCTGAAAATACCCTTCAGTACAATGTATGATAACCGATCGTTAATGAATTGCATGTCGATAACCGCTTGCGAGATTCGTTTATTAATAAGAAAACTGGTCCCCAGTGTGCGCCCCTTACCTCCCCCAAAGTGAAAAGTATAGTTATCCTTAGAAATTGACCCGAAATCTCCCGGCCAGCAGGTTTCTTGAAGTGCTATTAAGTCAGTTCTGTATTCATTTGCTATCTCAATGAGTTCGCTAAATCTGCCAGTATATAGACTACGCGCGTTTAGAGTTCCCACCCTTAGATCTTTACCTGTAGTTTTTTGTTTTTGCAAGTTAGCCATGGTAGTTTCAAGATAATCCGCACGTTAGGATCCTATTCCGATCGTAGGTGAGTCCACTGTCCCAGGAGTGATAACCCGCATACCTCCCTAGGTCTAAGTATGGGAGCTTTCCGACTCTGACAAGGACCATGTCAACTTGTCGTCAGACACATTACAGTTTCATCCTGCAAGGCAGCGCGCCTACTGGCATCAATACCCCTTTGGCCCTATACAGGCGAATCATTCCACACATCCCTTGTGGGCAGTGTCATCGCTGCGGTGTCCAATGGGCAGCAGGATTTTTCCCTTACAAGATTTTTAGTTTTGGTTCGGGTAGTGTTTCTAGGTGGATACACGCTGCACCTCGGCCTGTCAGGACCCACCCATTGCGTATGAACGTGAATGGGTGGGTCCTCCCAAGCCATGGTCATCGTGTTTTCTACCAGTGCTAGGCCAACATCTTAGGCTGGGCTCACCACACCCACGACTGGTTCCTATCGGCTGTCCGCGGCTGCTTATTCTTGTATTCGCAGCTATCCTGAGGGGCTGTTCAGCCTAACGGGCCGTTCCTCTATCCGCAACCCGAGGACGCGCTGCGTAGTGGTGACAGGAACCCACCGAGCAGTGAATACATATATTACATTTTTTTAAATTATATTACAAATAAAATTTCTAACCCTATGGGGTTTCGAACCTACACCTATACCTGAATCTATCGCCTAGCAGTCGGGAGTCTTACCCATTACTCTATAGCTGAAGAATTGAAAGTCAATGAAAAAACCATCCTCATAAGCTACAGCTCAAAGTAGTTAAAAAACAATTTGTTGAATGTTTTTTCTCATTAATTCTTGTATTAATATGCAACATATATAATATGAATATAAATTATATAATATTTTAATAAATAATTCAAACCAATGTTATGTCGACGGTCGGGCCATGTATTGTCCAGAGTCGGACTGAACGTACTTTAACGGCTTTTTTTTTAACAATGAACCAGCGTTTATCCGACGGTCGGCCCATATTTGGGCCACGGTTTGACCGACCGTCGGGTGCAACATGGTGACTTGTACAAGCCAATGTTATGCCGACGGTCGGGCCATCTCTTGTCCAGAGTCGGGCCGACCGTACTTTCACGTTTTTTTTTAACAATGAACCAGTGTTTATCCGACGGTCGGCCCATATTTGGGCCAAGGTTTGACCGACCGTCGGGTGCATCATGGTGACTTGTGGCTAACCGACTGCTGTATCCAGAGTTGGACCGACCGCATTCTTTCGGTCGTACCGACCAATCTGCCATAGTTTATCCGATCGTCGGCCCAACGTTGAGCCAGAAATGGGCCGACAGACGGCTTTTCGCCCACCGCCGACGTCGGTCACCAACGTCGGTGAGACCATGGAAGCTTGAAAACACCTTAGTCGGCCCAACTCTAATTACCGTAGATCGGTTACCAAAGCAGGGCCAACTTCGGGCCGATGGTCAATCTCTGGCAGCCGACCGAATTTCGCACCTGGGACGGTGCACAGAACCGAGCGTGGAACGCAAGGTTCAAATGATTTCCAAATCACATATCGAGCGCGAAGCGTGAGTGTCTGGATGAGAATGTGTTCCTTAAGGTCGATAGAACCTTGAGTAATTAAATTTCCATTTCATTCTAAAATAAAAACAAATTTAACAATCACTTCACATGTAGAGGTTTTGATAATTTTATAATATTTGCAAATAAGTTTTTTTTCCATCAAAGTCGAACACGAAGTTCAAAAATCTAGAGAAACCGAGCATAAAGCGCGATGTAAATACGTCCGAGCGCGTAGCGCGAGGTGTATACATAATCGAGCGCGAAGCGCAAGATCCTACAGTCGCGCGCCCTAGGCGCGCTCAAATTTGCGAGCCGCGCGCGAAGCGCGCGATGAGAATGTGCCCGCGAGGCGGGCAGATTTCTTTTTTCAATCAACTCCGATCCTAGTGCATACTGGAGTTATCATTCCAGCAATGGCACGATATTGGCAGCCGAGATAGGGGCGATATCGGTACCCATTGCTGGGCTGATGATGGCAGCCAGTAACGCATAAGTGATGGCGGCTAGAGTCTGGGCCAGCGAAGGCGCAGCACTGGGCCCACTATTACTTTTAGTACGTAAAGCATATTTTAAGAAGAATAGCTAGAGTGCGGCCCAGACTCGGTGCACTGCTGTTCCAAACTTCGTCTTTACTTTGGCTAAACATGTTTCAATAGGAAAAGCCAAGGTCTGGTCCAGCAAAGGCGCATCACTGGGTCCAGTTTAACTTTCGCCACAGCAAACCATTATATTGAAAAAAATTGTAATCGTTTAAAAATATGGTTCATATTCTGAAATGTCTAAGAACTATAAATACAACTGTGGCGAATACAACTTTTTTCCTGTTTTTTTTTTTTTAAGAAAAAAATTCTAAGTTCCATCTTTATGTAAGATTGTGAATGTTCAGAAAAAATTACATTTTATGTCCATCTTAAACGTTGTAAAATGGTCTAAACCGCCAAAAAACCAAGCCTTACACGTAAGTTTGAAAATATTTGTTATTGAAAAACTGTCAATGTTGAAGATCAAATTTCGAAGTTCCGTCGTGAAAAATTTTTAATGTTCCAAAAAAGTATACATTTCCTGTCATTGCAGAAAGTTTTAAAGTAGTCGGAAACGTGTAAAAACGAAATATTACACGAAGAAAAATTGTAATCGATATAAATTATTTATTTAAAACATTTTTCAATAGGAAAAGCCAGAGTCTGGCCCAGCAAAGGCGCATCACTGGGCCCAGTTTGACTTCTACTACGGCAAACCATATTTTTAGAGGAAAATCCAGAGTTTGGCCCAGACTCGGCGCATTACTATGCCGAGAGTATAAATATTTTAAAAAAAATTTTAATACGCTTTAAAATATGGTTCATGTCTTCTAAAATGCCTAAGAACTATAAATACAACTGTGGCGAATACAATATTTTTCCTGTTTTTTTTTTCAAGAAAAAAATTCTAAGTTCCACCTTTATGTAAAATTGTAAATGTTCAGAAAAAATTACATTTTATCTTAATCTTGGACGTTGTAAAATAGTCTAAAACACCTAAAAACTCAACCTTACAGGGAAATTTAAAAATAATAATTATTAAAAAAAGTCAAAGCTCACGATCAAATTTCTAAGTTCCGTCTTCAGAAATTTTAAATGTTCATAAAAAATTACATTTTCTGTCATTGTAGAAAGTTGTGAAGTAGTCTCCAACGCGAAAAAACGAAATATTACACGAAGAAAAATTGTACTCGATATTAAATATTTCTTTAAAAATTATTTTATTGATATTCCTGTTAACAGTTCGTCTATTTTACATTAACATAACGTCGTATGCTAATAAATATTTAATTAGAAAAAGAGAGTTTAAAATTTAGTATTTTAACTTTTTTGAGCTATAGCTTATGAGGATGGCTTTTTCATCAAATTTCAACTCGTGGGTTTAGCGCAATGGTGAAGACTCCCGACTGCTAGGCGATAGATTTAAGTATAGATGTAGGTTCGATACCCCGTAGCGTTAGAAATTTTATTTGTAATATAATATTTAAAAATGTAATACATGTATTCACTTTACATGTATAGTGGCGTCCTAAAAACAATTCAATGATTTTTTTTTTAAATCAACTCCGATCCTAGTGCATACTGGAGTTATCATTCCAGCAATGGCACGATATTGGCAGCCGAGGTAGGGGCGATATCAGTACCCATTGCTGAGCCGATAATGACAGCCAGTAACGCATAAGTGATGGCGGCTAGAGTCTGGGCCAGAATTGGCCGCCAAGTGCATACCGGAGTTATTATTCCAGCAACGGTACGATATTGGCAGCCGATCTTCGGCAATATTTTTGCCGATACTAGGCCAGTGCTGGGCCGTATCTAACTTCGCACTTACCGATAGCAAAATGTTAAGAACAGAATTATTGTCTTTATTATCAAACAATAATTTGTAATTTGAATTTTCTTCTAATGGTCATCCACAAAAATTTTGTTTGCCTTATAGTTGAGTTTTTTTATAAACTTTGACTCCCAAAGAATTGAAATGTAAAATTAAAACTTAATTTCGTTTATTTATCAATTTAAAATAATTTATTAAAAAGTGATAAAATATCCATTGTAAATGTCGATTTATAAAAGAAAACATGTGGCGGCTTCACGGCTCGAAACACGTGGTGTGACATCACGCGCCGTCAAAACCGAAGAAAATCAAGGTTTTTTGGCAAAAAGGGTTTATTTTTATGAAGTATCAATGTGTCTGAATACTTTAAAACCAGTTCGGATAATTTGCCAAAAGTAAGTACACTTATGATTAGCGATTTCTTTGCGAAGTGCTCCAGTTTCAATGTTGCTGATACTCGACAAGTGAAACCGAAAAAGTAAAGCGACGATAACATTTTGAAACATTTTTTTTCATTTGATTCATTAGTTTAGAATGATAATTGCTTTATGCGAATCGTAACATATATGCAATACCGAATTCAAAAAACCTAACCTCACTCTTTTTTGTAGATGTTTTATAAATACTTTTACAAACACATCTATAAAATTGTTATAAAATTTATAATCATAAGATTTATAATGGCTTTTATTAATATTTTATTTTATAATACCCCCATATATATAACACCGCTGAACATCAGTCAATTACGGAATTTATGTTATCAAAAAAGCATATTTTATATTTTTCTATTCAAAATAAAAATATTCACTTATAGCGTTGAAATGATCTTCGCAACAAGATATACTGTTGGCGTTAAAGATGTGGTAGGGCACATGTCACGCCGAACAATTTTGTATAATTTTTTTGGTTCCACACCTTTGGGTATAGATATAAATAATTTTCCTGGATTTTTGACAGACGTATTCTTGCATTAAGATACAAAACACCACTGGTAGCGCTGATTTTTTTTTGCATTTTTATGAAAAAAACGTGAATCTCCCGGCTTATTTCTAAGCGTTTGGCGGCTAGCAACGTCACATCAAGATGACGCTATGGGCGCGACTGAAATAGGAATCTTAATTGTGTACAAATTTTTCTCGAAAAAAAAGTTTTTTTTTACCTTATGCTGGTATTATTAGTGATCTGAGAGCATATAATTTAATGTTCAAAAATAAAACAAAATTAGTGGATGGCCCTATTAGGAAATTTTCATTTATAAAAATCAAAAAAATTGTGAAGAACAAACTAAAATTCTGAAAATAGCAATTAAAAGTCATATTCACGCAGTATACAACCATTCAGGTTTTCGACAATAATGTGTCCCATATTTGGTGAAATCACTTTTTTTAGATACGAATCGATTTTAAATTGGGAGTATTCTAATTTGGATAATTTTCATGTCCATGTTTTCGAAAGTATACAGTATTTCAAAATAAAATATTCAAAATTATATAATTTGCAATCATCGAATATGCATGGAATTGAATGTTTTGAAATAGAAACGTTCAAAATTGTATAATTTTATATCTGAAGGATTGAAAATATTGTACAATAATTTTTTAATGAAAGCCTTACCAATTAAAAAATTTTGAACGGAAAACGTTAAAAATCTAATAACATTGTACAGAAACTTTATAAATTACCTAATTTATTTGATGAAAGTGTTTGAAATTGAGCAAATAAACAATTTTTAAATTATTATGTTTCAAAATTGACTACTTTTATATTTAGATATTCCAAACATTAAAATATTGAATCTTCATCAAAATTGCACAACGTTAAAATAAATACCCTAAAATTCAAAAACGTTGTAAAAAATGAATTATTTAATACTAATACGTATTTGTACTTTATTGTTTCAATATTCAATATCTTAAAAATATAATTCTGAAAAATTGTAAAACACTAAATAAGCATTAAAAACTGAATTATTAATTGATTAATTAATTTTTTAAATTTACGATTTAAAAATTAAACTATTGTAGAACTTACGGGTATTCTGCCGTGCTGATGAAGAAACATAACATCTACATTTTAACGTAAGGTCAAACTGTTGTACAGTTTGTACAGTTGTACAGATAAACGTTTATTTATTTTTTTTTCAGTCTGCTGGCCTTAAAAAATTGACTTGCTTACACATCCATTTTTCCAGAATTTTTTTAAAACTAACCCTTAAAAACTAACATACATCCATTCCTTATCTCTAAACCGCACGCTCTTATCGCCTTGTCTTCGTCGCTTCGCCTCGCTCGCATGTCCCTACTTTTTCGCATTGCCTCGCTTGCCAACCTCTGTTTTCGCTTTAATGCCTACTACTTATCTACTATTTACAATATTGACATGTTACTTATATCTACTTTCTCTCCTATTTACAATCTTTCCGTCTCCATTCCTCTTCCTCCTTCCTTCTCTCCATCTCCATCTTACCCAACACTCCCTTCACCCATGCTACTGCCCTTTTTTCCCCCTTTTCATGCAACAATACCTTCTTGCTTATCTCACTTCTTTCCACCTCCACGCACTCCTCCAACCAGTGCTCCACTCTTGCATCCCCCTTTCCACACAGTTCACACATCCTCTTCTCCCGCGAGAGCCAGAACCTATTGAAACCCTCCATGCACCCACATCTCATCCTCGCTATTCGCTTGGTGCAGCGGCGTGGAGGGGATACGAGAATCGACCGTGCGCGCGTAGTGACGAAAAAGACTGGTAAAGAGAGAGAAATGGATAACAGCTGTAAGAAGAAACAAGTATGTGAAATAACCCTAGTTAAAAAAACATTGGCAACACATTTAAAGGTGGGGTTCTTGAGAAAATCAGTTTTTAATGTTTTCAGAAAAACCGCTGTCACTTAGCTAATTTTAAACCTTTTTTTAATTTTTCTCTGGATTTCAAAAGAAGACGATGAACGCTATTACAATCAAGAAGAAAATAATAAATATCTCAATTAGGTCAAAATTTATAGAGGCTTAAAGAGTAATAATCGGGTTTTTTTAAAAACTAAGCATAAAATTCAAATACGCATAACTTCTCGAATTTTTTTTTGCAAATAGGACAAATAAGTATCGCCTAATTTCCTCTAAAGAACAATATATTTCATTGCTGAGATATTCTGCGATTTCAAGTGTAGAGTTCTGCCTGATTTTGAATTGATTCGATCACCATATTATTTTGATGTTTGTAATCAAACTTCATAACTAATTTTTTCTCATTAGGTTCGGTGTGATATAATTGTATTGATATACATAACCTCAAGATAGAAAGTAAAGTCGATGACACATTTCTTGATATATATATATATATGTACATGTATACTCACTCGTTTACGAGTACAAAATTATATCAATAACTAATGCAGTCACTTGTGACTGCCACAAACCCAGAATAATGCTATTTATTTTAATTATTTATCATTTTTCTCTGCAATATGTGTGTACGTCAGCCAGTTATTTCTTGAGTAAATTACTTTATCGACCGGTAGGTGTCGCGATGTGCGTTGCACCAAGCGAATAAGCTCCTGACTTTCTTTCTCTCATTTCTCACATAAATATTGCGCTCTTGCCCTTGGCATAATCCACACATAGTTCCCGTGAAATCTTTACTCTCTTATTCTCTCTTCCCCTTCTGTCTTCTCTCTCTCCATGCCGTTTTGCTTAACCAAGTCATAAACCTTCCTTCCTTCCTCGTGCATCCTTCTCACTTCATTCACCTGCAGTCCATTCATTCTAAAATACCTTTCTCTCTCAGCCTCCATCTTTCCACCCCCTCCCCTGTTTTCCTTCTCCAACCAACACTCCCTAACCAGCCTACTTCCCCCCTCTTCCAACAATTTCTCCTCATATTTACACGCCCGGCTCCCTGCTAGAATTCCTACACTCGTTCTCCCCGTCTCCCTCCTGACAATATAATTAGGCGTGTTCCTTGCCAATCCCAGGGTCCACTTTACATACCTCTCCTGCGTTCTATTTACCTCTTCACTTTCCTTCCACCCCCACACCTCTACCCCATACGATAGCACACTCATCACTAGTGAATCAAACAATTTCATTCTCCTTCCAAAATCATCTGCGAATAACTTCTTTCCCAGCCCCCACACCTGCCTCATCACCACATTTGCCCTCCTCACTCTCTCTTTTATGGGACCATCCACTCCCCCATTCCTTCGAAACACGAAGCCCAGGTACACAAACTCTTTCACCTCCTGCACCTCCTTTCCCTTCCAATTCCACTCCCTTCCCTTATCCCTTCCCCCTCCTTTTCTGGACACCATAACCTTGGACTTTTCCGCATTCAGCTCTAACCCCTTTTCATCCAGGTATCTTCTCAACCTCTTCATCATCTCCTTTAAGGCCTCCTCGCTGCTTGCCAGCAACACTATGTGATCTGCATACGCTAGTGACGAAATTCTAACCCCTCCTATCCTGACTCCTCCTACCACCCCAGCCTCCAGCTTACTTTCCATATCCTCAATTAAAATCGCAAACAGTGTTGGGCTCAGAGGACACCCCTGCCTTAACCCCCTATCCATCCAGAATCCCTCCGAAATCCCCTCCCCTCCTCTTACCTTGTCTTCGATCTCTTCATATATCTCCCTTACCCTCTCAATTAGGCCTTTTTCTACTCCCCTATCCTCCATCGCCTCCCACAATATTGTCGGTAGTACTCCTACCCGCTCTAAATCCCGCCTGCGTCTCCGGCAATATTCCTTTCCCCTCGACAACCTTCCGCAGTCTCTCTGCCACCACCATCGCGTATATTTTATACGCCGTATTCATCAGCGTAATCCCTCTATAATTTTCCTGCCTATCTCTATCCCCTTTCTTATACAGTGGCACTATGAACCCTTCTCTCCACCCTCCGGGGAATCCCTCGCCCCTCCATACTTTCTTCAGCCTCTCCCTAACCTCTTGTGTACTAAACAGCCATGCTTCGTTCTCTACCCCATCCAGCCCTGCTGCCCTGGAAAGATTCTTTGAAAAATTCCCTCCACTCCTCACTGCCTATCATCTTACTGACCCCCACCCTACGCTTCCTAAACCTATTTATTATCTTCCAGACGTCCCCCTCTGTCTTAACATTTGCTAACTCCTCTTCCAGATCTTTCTCCTTCTCCTGTTCTTTCTTCTTACATGTCAATCTATACCTTTTCCTTTTCATCTTTTTACATTCTCTATCCCACCACGGCTTCACCATTCCTTTCTTCTTCTTTCTAAATACCTTCTTTTAAACACACCCTTTCACCTTCTCTTTCAGATCCTACCACATCTCTTCCACCGACTCCCCTCCAAATTGTACATTTCCTAGCTGATCCTGATACTTCTCTATCGCCTCCCTCGTCCAGTTCACCCTCTCTCCTATCGATGGCCTGATTCTACCCTCCCCTCTGCTGCGAATTTTTCCGTCTTCTCCCATCCCTAGCAATTCTTCCACCCTTTCCTTAATTCCTCCCATTCCACCCTTATTATAAACTGTCACAAACTTACACGCTATCCCTCCTATTTGTACTTTCCTCATTTGCACTACCTCCTCTCTTCCTCTCAATGAACTTCTTCCTCTAATTCATCTCTAGCCCCCGTTATATTTCCTCCACTAGCCCTTCCTTTTTTTCTTCACTCTGACCGCCTCCTGGAGTCTCCACTTATACCCCCTTGGCAGCTTTGGCTCTATTCTGTCCCATTCCTTTCTTTCGACCCACGTCTCTACCAGTCTACAATATCAAATTCTTGTATATACCTCCAGAACTCCTCATCCTTCTTCCTTATCCATGCTACGTTCCAATACAACACCTTCACTACTCCTCCATCCTGCATTACCCCCAGCTTCCTACTGCCTACGAAACAAATTCCCCTGCACTACCTTCAACACCTCTTTCTCCTCATCCCACACCCACATTTTCTCGTCTATTTTTATTTTCCGATAACCTACCTTCGCCGATCTCCCTTCACTCCTCTCCCTTCTAGGCCTGTCGTTTAGCATTCTCTGCACATCCCTTTCCTTTCTCGTTAAATCGTGTTCGATGAAAACTCCCTTATTCTTTATCCTATTCTTATTTCTCATTACCCCCAACTTTTCTTCCCAGCTCTCCATCTTCACAACCGCCACCTCCTTGTCCTTCTCCCCTGCAACTTAACTTTCCCTACCCTGCCTTTAACTCACCCTATGCTCTGTAGCATAGCTTCCACGCCCTCTCTTTCTTCCCCGCTCTTTAGCTTCAACCCTTTTACCACAATATTATTCCTCCTGTCTGCCTTCTCTTTTCTCTCCATTCTCAACTCCATTGCCCTTAACCTTTCCCTATCCGCCCTCTCCTCCTTCTCACTCCTACGCTCTCCCACTTTCTCTTCTATCATATTTTCTACCCTTTCCCAAATTCCTTTAATCTCGCTCCCCCGACCTCCGTCTCCTTCCATTTCCGTCCTGCCCTCCATCTTCTCAAGCCTTTTTTCCGTCCTTTCCTTCCACACCCTAATTTCCTCGACCATCTGCTTTATTTTAACTTCTTTTTTTTTCCTTTCCCTCTCTAACCCCTCTACTGTCTCCCTCATCTCTTTCATCTCCTTTTCCCATTTCTCATCTCTAATTCTCAAGTCCTACCTCATGCCTTCCATCTGCTCTTTAGTCCCCCTTACTTCGTCCCTCAGCCCTCTGATCTTGCCTATCAGCATACCGAGAGCCTCCTTCTCCACATTTCCCTTCATTGGGGGGAGGGGGGGAGGAGTCCTACTAGTTCTCCCGCTTTTTTCTAACGGAATCTCTACCACGCTTTTGTCCGGACTCTCTTGGCTGTCTCTCTTCTTCAAGAGATCCTCCCCGTCACTTGCGCTCGACGTTCTCTCCCTCACCTTCTCTCTTCCTTCGTTCTCACCGTCACGCTTTCTCCCACTCCCTGAACGCGCCACTAGGCACTGAGCCACGCGCTGTTGGCCGTCGTGGCACGTGGAAAATTTTCTCCCCGTCACCGTCACTACCAGTACTCTCACTGCCCACCTCCCGTCTCTGCAGAATGCTGTCGCTATTGCCGCCAAATTTTCCCTTTATTTCCCTTTTTTTCTTTTTCATTTTTCAATTCCTCACAGCCCTTGCAGACACCCCTTTCCCTCACTTAACATGCCACAAAATTTTCGAGCTCCACCCTTGACCCTCGAAGGCCCAAGACTCCTGACCACAAATTCCCCCCATTCCTTGCTAACCTGACCTCACTTTCTCAATTTTCTCAAATCCCACCTCACACCTACCACACAAATTCCGTAAATCCTCTCACCACCTGACATTAACCACGTTCTCACTTCCGCCACCAACATGCAAGTCTCTTGCACAGTTGTACAGTTTCTCCATCAGGACTGCAGTATTAAAACACAAAGCTTGTGCGCCATTATTTCATTAGTGAAATTTTTATCTAAAAAGTTCTGTCAAATTTAAATACACTTACTGGCAAAAGGATTTCTCGGAATTTATCTATTCAATTATTTTTAATTATATAATTATTTTTTAATCATTTTTATTCAGTTATTAATTATTATAAATGAAATTATTTGCTACATCCTTGAATGAAAATATATTAGCCTTCAAGCAAGAATTTAAAGTCGAATTACACTGGAACCTGGATTTGTGCACGGTTCCAGGCATGGCCTGCAGTAGCCCTTGACAGAAATCGAGGGACTCCGAACGTAAACAGGAAGGATCGCATGAATCATTTTTGTTGGATTTGAACGCATGACGCAACCTGATGTAACTAACGAGCTGAGAGTGCGGCCCTCATGCTGTTTTTCACGCTTGACTGTGCATCGCCTTTCTCCCGATCCCGCGGCTTGCCTCATCATGAAACTGAGGAGGACAGTAATTCTAGGAACGCACAAATCCAGTTAACGGAAATACAGGTTCCAGTGTATTTTGAATTTGAAAATGTACCCCAAATTCATTCCATTTATTCCAGATAAAAATTGTTTTTTAAAGAAATTTGACGAACATATGTTAATTGTAGGAAGATCCATTCACTGTGCAACGAGCAGCGTTGAAGTTTCATCCCACAAAACGGATTAAGATTATGGCACAGCCGAAAGTCGTCAGAAAGAAATACGATCCTGCGTAAGCAACTTAATCGCACTTCTTCTAGAAATAGGTAGAAATGTGTACAAATTTCTCAAAACAATAACGATACCACAGAAAAGACACTCCACCTTATCCCAGAATTCCTCCGCAAGTCCTCCTGAGTGCCAAGTCTAGAAATCGACTGCAAGATCTATCTCTTCCGCAGAAAAGGTAGTTACATTATTAAAAAATAATAATTGTTTAAACATAAGTTAAAATATGGTATTTTCAATCATTTCTAAATATGCAAATTTTTTTTCTTCGACTTGCATGTCGCCCCCAAAGGGCCTAGCCCGTTAAGCAGGTCAAAAATGCCCTTGGCTGGAATCAGATTTTCAATGAGCCCGTTTCCGGGACTTGGAATCATAGCTTTTTTCCCACATTTTTGAACCCCCATCACCACCCCCATAGTCATGGTGGCTAAAAATGTGTTTTATGGTTTTTATTTTTTTGTGACACATCTGTGTAATGGAAAAATCAGAAAAAATTAGTAAAAAACAAATGATTAGAATACACCTAAAAAAAATTTGTTTCAGCGTTTTGGCGCGAAATTCAAATTTTTGAGAGGAATTCAAATTTTCAAACAAATTTTTTGGTCAAACATTTTTTGAGTTCTGTTCCAAATTTGTCATCAATGAAAGTTCATCCCATGTGCTAGATTTCAGAATTTTTTCAGATTTTTAATCAATGTGGACGGTAGTTTTTTTTAAATAAAAACTTTCACAGATGGCAGATACCATTATTAAGAAGAAGTATTGGTAAGTATTGGATCCAGTACTTTTTTCCCGAAAAAGTATTGGCTTTCCAATAATTATTCGCAAAAAAAGTCTTAGGTCTGATACTTACCAATACTTTTTTTTCATAGGGGTATCATGGATTAGTATTGAAATTCTGAATATTACTTATGATCAAATGCGGTATTTTTAATGTTTCTGAATGTTTTAGTTAGTGTTTGAAATGGAAATCCTTCATAAAAGTTATGGATTAATGATCGTCGCTATCCTCATTAATTATAGGCACCATTTTTCGTCGTACGAACCAGTTTGCTCAATATTTCTGCTGGTCGAACGATTTTCGAAAAATATCGAGCATGGGATGGATAGTAAATCACAGCAGCTGCGTGTGAGCAGCAACAGATCGTACGATGAGTATTTTCGCACTCACAACAATATCGTAAAATTCCTTCGAAACCAATGGATTCAGGCGTGTATTCAACAAAACACTTAGAACGCCGATGATTCATATGGCGTGACTGAAATTCTACTTTCAGAATGTTCGCGGTTTCTTTAGCGCAGCAAATGTTAATTTTGTTGTAATTGTCCATCAATTCAGCTAAATACGATACAGCTTGACTGAGTTGAAACGAACCCGTGAACAATATTTCGAGATCGTTGATGGTGATTTCCGAAAAATCTCCTACATCCGATGAACATACAGTCGAACCTGGATTTAGCGTCGATTTTGAGACTGAAAGTCGGCCTAAATCAAGGGACTCTCTCTCTCCTGTTTCTCTCTCTGTTTTGTCATGCCTGACTGAACACCACAAACCTCCCCGCAGGTCCTCTCACGCATCCCAAAAATATTCTCGGAATCATTAGTTGATTTTAAACGCGATAGAATGGACACGCAATTTCCCATATCGGAATTAAGACGTTTTCCAAATTTTTTATTTGAAAAACATGCAATTTTACTATAATAGCCGATTTTCGGAAGTAACTTATTATCTATTTGATGACGGAGGAGTCGACATTTCCTTTCAATTATGTCATGTATTGCTTCAACAACCCAACGAATTTTAGTCACTTGGAGAGAGTCATTAGATTCAGCTGCATTTACCTGGTTACGTTATCATTTAAGTGCTGGCATGAGAACTTTATACCCTGCCAAAAACCATTTCCACTTAATGCAAAAACATATCGACAAAAATTTTCAATCACACACGTTGTTAACACCCAATATTAAATATAATACAGAAAACAGTTAATGAAGCAGTTTTAATCTATCTGCTACAAAAAAATGGATGACTGGGTTCTCTCAGAAAAATCGGCTATTATAGTAAAATTGCACGTTTTTCAATAATTTGGTTCAAGAAGTTCAAGAAAAACGATGGAGTAGGCAAAAGATTTCTTTCAAACATATATATATGTTGAACATATATATGAACATATATGTTCATTGGATGTAGGAGATTTTTCGGAAATCACCGTCAACGATCTCGAAATATTGTTCACGGGTTCGTATCAACTCAGTCAAGCGGTATTGTATTTAGCTGAATTGATGGACAATGACAACAAAATTAACATTTGCTGCGCTAAAGAAACCGCGAACATTCTGAAAGTAGAATTTCAGTCACGCCATATGAATCATCGGCGTTCTAAGGGTTTTGTTTAATACACGCCTGATTCCATTGTTTTCGAAGGAATTCAACGATATTGTTGTGAGTGCGAAAATACTCATCGTACAATCGGTTGCTGCTCACATGCAGCTGCTGTAATTTACTATCTATCCCATGCTCGATATTTTTCGAAAATCGTTCGACCAGCAGAAATATTGAGCAAACTGTTCGTACGACGAAAAATGGTGCCTGTAATTAATGAGGATAGCGACGACCATTAATCCAAAACTTTTATGAATTCAGAAACATTAAAAATACCGCATTTGATCATAAGTCTGCGAATAAGTATTGGGAAGCCAATACTTTTTCGGGAAAAAAGTACTGGATCCAATACTTACCAATACTTCTTCTTAATAAGGGTATCTGCCATCTGTGAAAGTTTTTATTTGAAAAAACTACCGTCCACATTGATTCAAAATCTGAAAAAATTCTTAAAGTTAGCACATGAGATGAACTTTCATTTATAAAAAATTTGGAACAGTACTCAAAACATTTTTGACCAAAAAAATTTTTGGGAAATTTGAATTTCTCTCAAAAATTTGAATTTCGCTCCAAAACATTGAAACGAAATTTTTCTAGGTGTATTCTAATCATTTGTTTTTTACTAATTTTTTCAGATTCTTCCATTACACAGATGTGTCACAAAAAAATAAAAACCATAAAACACATTTTTAGCCACCATGACTATGGGGGTGGTGATGGGGGTTCAAAAATGTGGGAAAAAAGTTATGATTCCAAGTCCCGGAAACGGGCTCGTTGAAAATCTGATTCCAGCCAAGGGTATTTTTGACCTGCTTAACGGGCTAGGCCCAAGTTCCAATCCATAAAAAAATTCATGCGTTTTTTTATTTTTATTTGAATTATATTCAGAGGTGATTTTAGTTGAAAATGAGCATTTTTCTTCACAGTTAACTATAGAATAAAAATGAATAATTTTTTTTCTGAATATCACTAACACAAGTGTGTTTTATAGAGTCACAAAAAACCCCATAAGTGAAGAATTGGGATTTGCGAGTTTCTGGCGCTAATTACCATTTATTTGCGGTTTTTTAACTCAAATTGTTTTAATACATATAATAATGCCTTCTACTGATAGATGTTTACACATATTGCTTCAACGATTCACTATTGTTCTTGTCGATTTTCCCTTAGAATAGAGTGAGAAAGCCGCGGTTTTTCCGAATTTTCCAACTTATTTTAGACACTTTAGTTACAGCGAGGCAGTTTTTTTCTAAATTTTTCCACTTTCTGTCCACTTTTTGATTAGAGTGAGGTAATAGTTGAATCAATTTGCGAAAAATAATTAATGAAACAATTTATTATTTTTTTCAATGACATTCTCTCCGAATAAAGCCAGAAAGTTTAGGTTTTTTCCAAAATATTCAACTTTTGCCGTTTTTTTTGTTGAAATATTCAATTTTTTGTCCACTTTTTAATTAGAGCGAATTAAAAGTGAATAAAGCTGACAAGCCTGATTTTTTTAACCAACTGTTCTTGTTTTTAACTATCTTTTCCTTTAGTAATGCTAGATAGTTGCGTTTTTTTCTGAAATTTTCCCTTTTTTGTCAACTTTTCACTCATTGAGGTAATAATTGATGCAAGTTAATAAACATAATTCTGTAAGAAATGTATTATTGTTTGTAACTCTCTTCTCTTAGATATTGGATTGAAAGTTGCGGTTTTCTCTAAAATTTTAAACTCAATTTGGCTGTTTTGTTGTAAAAAAATATTAAATAAATAATAGAGATAATCATTCTTCGAACAATCTCTTTATTTTTTGTGAGTATATTTTTCTGAAATAAGAGAGATATTTGAAATATTCTCCAAGTTTTCATATGGATCATATCAAATGCAAATTTTCTTTGAAAGAGCTACTGAGAGCCTTTTTGTTTAAATTAATATGAACATTTATTAATTTTTCCTAACTAAAAATTCAAAGGAAAACTGAAAATTTCGAAAAACCCGCAACGTTTCAGCATTACTCTAAGAGAAGATAAGAAAGGTAAGAAACCATAATAAATTGTTTAGGCAATTATGTTTGTTGACTTGCAGTAATTTTTATCTCTCTAAGTAAAAAGTGGACAAAAATTTTAAATTTTTAGAAAAACCACAATTATCTAGCAATAATACATATAGGAAGAAATAGTTATAAATAACAATAATAATTTGCTTGAATAGCTATTTTTGTTAAACTGCATTAATTATTATTACCTCGCTCTGAGTAAAATGTTAAAAAGCGTGGAAATCTTCAGAAAATACCTCGATCATCTGGAATTACTATAGGAGAAGATAGCTATAAATAAGAATTTTTGTTTCAACAATTATTTATGTTAAATCTCATCGAATGTGACCGCACAAAAAGTGAAAAGTAAACAAAAATGTCAAAATTTCATTGAAAACTCGCAACTTTCTCACATTATTCAAAGAGAATATTATTATACATAATAATAAATTGTTTTAACAATTACTCCTGTAAAGTTTAATTGACTATTGCCTCAATCTAACTTATAGGTTGAAAATAAGTTGAATAATTTAGAAAAAACCGCAAATTTCTACCTATGCACTAAGAGAAAATGGCTAAAAACAATAATAAATTGTGCAAACAAGTTATTCACAAATCATGTCTTCAGTAGAAAGTAGTATTTTATGTATTAGAACCAATTATTATTTAAAAGCAGCAGAGCAAGCATAATTAGCCCTCAACACTCGCAAAAAACCAAATTTTCGCTTATGTGGCTTTTATGGGATCCTTCAAAACAGACTTATAAGGGCGATATTGAAAAAATAATTATTTATTTATATTTTGTAGCTACTCGTGAAGAAAAATGTTGATATTCAACTCGATTAAACTAATATTGCCGATTCTAAATAAAATTTACAAAAACATGTTTTTCTTCTGGGAGATACGTGTGAAACTTCATGGGGCTTGCGTCTGTCAACTCCCGGTTAGATCAGGCGGTAACGCTCGAGTTTGTAACCAGAAAGTCCGGGCTCCATTCCTCCTGGTAGGATTTTTTGCCAACTTTCTTTTTCATTAAAAAAACATTGTTCATTGCAATGTACTACTACATTTATTTAAATTAAGCCTTTACCACTTTTACGACCAGATAGTTTTTTTTAGAGAATGCCTCGGAGAATGCTTGTTTTTTAATTACTTAAAATTGTATATTTTGGTTTTTATTATTTTCATGAGACAAAAATGATGTATAATCATCTACCATCCATTCTGTCGACACTGGAGCTCTTATTTTTCGCTCGCTTTTCGCGTATTTTTTTCTTCCGCGACATTTTCTATCATGTCATTTTGAGACAGTTTATTAGTGTACGTCAGTTTGACGTCACATGAAATTATTTTTCTACTTGAAGCAACATTGAGTTGTTCCCCTTGCGTGAAAATGGTTTATCGTTGATTTTCAAGTTATTAATTTTTCACTTTAGATTAAAATGATTTAATTTTAAAAATCGTTATGCACAATTTAGAAATTAATTTTTTTTAACGACTTACTTTCAAACTCCTAATTTTTAGAATGGTTCAGTTTTCAAGCGAAGTATGGGATTGTTCCAGTTTTTAACGCTATAAGTTTGAATTCATTAATTTGAAAAGTTTCCAATTAAAAAGCATATATTTTAAAAGTTTTGAGAACAATTGAACTTCAAAGTTTCATAATTTTTTAATTCTTCCAATTTTTAACGATGAAAATGACAGTGAATTTCTGTTTGTACAGAAATTTAATTTTTTTAGCTTAAAAAAATCTATCCAATCACTTTGAATGTCACTTAATCTACATGATGTGATACTTATTGATAATATATTTCTAGTCTTCATCATTAAAATTTAGCATTAACATTTTAAATTATAGGTTTGAATGCGCAATTCTAAAACAGTTTAATTTTCAAGACCATGAAACTAAATTTTTTGACTTCAAAAGCTTGTATTAGAAAATGTTTGTTTCAAAATTTCCTCATTTTTTGAGGTTTCATATTTCAAATTTCACAATGTTGTAGTTTCAAATTTTAAATATATAAAAAATTAGGAAAATTCCACCATTGAATCTTTCAAAAATTCATATTAAAAACCTTGATAAACAATTTTTAATATAATGATTTTAGATTTAGATATCCTTAATGTATGGGTTTCAATTTCAGTCAGTTATAAATTTAATCCACTAGATATAAATATTCTAAATTGTTTGGTTTCAATTTGAAATGTACAAAATTGTATGATTTTTTAAATTCTTAGAAATCGTAGAATATCAAATTAAAAGACTTGATAGTTGCACAATTTTAGGTTTAAAGGAGTTGTAATAAAATAATTTGGTATGAAATGTCTCCAGAATAAATTCTAAAAAGATTTGGACTTTAAAGGCTGTATTTTTTTCAATCTTAATTTAATATAGTCCAAGAGCTGGTGAAATTTTTTCCGGCTGATTTTTAAATGGCTGAAAAAAATATATAATATAGCCTCGGATGGGTACAATATGAAATCGAGTGACTGCCAGCTCGAATCCGTTGCATTTGTTAATAAAAAAATTGTTTATAGTGTTTTTATAAATAAAGAACCGACCAATCGCGTTATGCATGAAAATTTGTTAACATATAGTAAAAACATTGCTAAAAACGATTTCGAGTGACTGCCACTCGAAATCCGTTGCTAAGTCGTGACTGCCAATCAAAAATAGCGAAAAATCTTATTGAAAATTCGGTTGATTTTAAAATGCACGAACAAAAAAAAATAATTTAATTGAAGGCATAAGAAAAATATTCCCGAGTGACTACCATGTCAAAGCCGTTGTTTTCTACTGACTGCCAGCCCCCAAAGTCCGCGCCGCATCGTCCGGCCCGTGCTGCATCGCTCTGTTTGCGCTGTATTTCTCAAAAAGGTCAAGGCCATTCTTGAAGTAACTTTCAACGAGGAATCCAGTGGTGAACTTGAATTTGACCTTGAGTTTGACCTTCAAGGTCATTTCAAGGTCAACTTTGTTATTTTAAATGGGAACCCATATTTTTGACAACGGCAATCGAAAGAGCGGGAAATTTTACGTTGAAAAATGTACTTAGGTCATGAGTCAAGGGTGACCTTGAACTCCAGCTGAAGGTTATTAGGCTTGACTCAGGTATGGGGTGGGTCCAACCTGTACTGCTGCGGCTCAGGTTTTTACGAAAAATGTCGAGATCATTCTTGGAGTAACTTTAGGTGCAGTTCCGAATAGCTGAATTCTCCGATTTTCTTGAAAATCCGTATACTTATGTATTTTGACTCGCTGATCACGAATATTATAGTGAAAATTTGCGACAAGGTGATTTTCATGGTAAAACCACAAAAAAACCATAAAATCATGGTTTTTTCCGTTTATTTCAGCCATTACGAAAAATTTAACAAAATTGTTCAAATAAAAAATATAGATCTCATCGAGGTACACATTTTTTGTTGCAAATATTTTTTTCTGCGAGTGATAATTTTCGAGAAAATTAGTGATACATCGATTTTCATGGAAAACCCATGAAAATCATGGACTTTTGCGTTTATCTAAGCCAACACGCACAATATCGCCAAATATTATAAACAAAAGTTGTAGATCTCATCAAGTTATACATTTTTTGTTCAAAACATTTTTATCTACGAATGATATTTTTTGCGGAAATTAGTGATACATCTAACCGTCAGCTCTTTCCTTACTGTTCATTACCATGGCGACAGGCCCTAAGTGGCGACGAGAGACCTTAAGTAATGGCAGCAACCACCGTCTGCAACGTTTCCAACGTCTCGTGGGAGCAGATGGCACCCCTGTCATTTGTCACAAAAATAATGTTGGCCAAAACCTTTCCCCCATCCAACGTCCCGTGGGGGGTGGAAAGGCACCCCTGTGACTGGCTACATAAATAATGTTGGTCAAACCCCTACCCCTTTCCAAGGTCTCATGGGGGGCGGAAAGGCACCCCTGTGACTGGTTACAGAAATAATGTTGGGGCTTATTGCACTGAAATCTGTTACATTTCAGCAGATGTATCACTAATTTTCTCGAAAACTATAACTCGTAAAAAAAATGTTTCAGACAAAAAATGTGTATCTTGATGAGATTTATAACTATTGTTTAAAGATTTTGCGAAATTTCGCGTATTGGCTTAGATAAACGGAAAAAACATGATTTTTATGGGTTTTTTTATGGTTTCACCATGAAAATCGCCTTGTCGCAAATTTTCACCATCATATTCGTAATCAGCGTGTCAAAATACATAAGGAAAAGGAGTTTGAAGAAAATCGGAGAATTCAGCTATTCGGAACTTTATCCGTAACTTTTAAAGAGGAATCCAGTGGCGACCTTGAATTTGACCTTGAGCTTAACCTCCAAGGTTATTTCAACGCCAACTTTGTTTTTTTTAAATTTGGAAACCCTACATTTGACAACGGCAATTAAAGAGCGGGAAATTTTTCATCCAAACATGTACTCAGGTTATAGGTCAAGGACGACCTTGAACATCACCTGGAAGGTCAAGCTCAAGGTCAAATTTAAGTTTACTACTGGAATCCTAGTTAAATGTTCCTCCAACTTGAATGAACAAAAAATTTGCCAAAAAGTTCCGGCAGCAGGAATCGTTCCCGGACTTTCCGCTAACAAACTCGGCGCTCGGAGAGCTACCGCCTGATCTAACCAGGAGATGGAAGATTCTTGTATCGCGCTCCATGTAACTTGCATGGATTTTTCAAAAGCCGTTTTTCTCGAGAATCAATGAAAAGCACATCTAGTCACGTTTGCATATCACAAGTTTAATAATAAGCTATCACGGGGGGGGGGGGGGGGATGAATCTGAACAAAATTCCGAAATATGTCGATTCCCTTCGTCAAGCTTAATATTTGCCTAATTTGAAAGAAACGATCTAACGCTTTTAGCATGAAAGTTTATGGCTATCTGAAAAGATAATATTAAAAGATAGTTTTGACCTAAATCTTTCGAGGTTACATTGCACTAACAGGTTTCCTTAAACTGTAGAAAGGGGCACAAAACAATTTTCGAAACTTGAGGTAACTGTTGCCATTGGTCTAAGTGGAACGACGATGTTCCTCAAGTGACTTTGGAACTCATCGCAGTTCCGGGACCAAGTGACATTAGAACCTGACATTAGAAGAGAGTAGTTTCGCAAATGAGGCACTTGCTATGTGCATATCACATATGCACGTCTTTTGAAAGTTAACTCACCAGCTCATTATATATATATATATATATATATTTATATATATTCTACCTCTATCTCCACCTCTGCAAACTGATATCTCAAGTCTCTAGCCTTCTTTATCATATCTCATTCACAATATGATATTAATTAATTAAATTAAAATAAATTTTTAAATACCTCCATAGGGTGGTCCACAAATTCAACTTTCGATTTTCAGTGATCCCCCTCCCCCTCCGTCATTTGTTCGTTTTTGGGAGAAAGAAATATGCAATTTTTTTTAATTGTCTAACATTCACCCGCGCACCCGGGCTTTTGGAATTAAGATTGAGTTTTAAATTCGAAAAACTCAGTATAGCTTTTAATTTTAATCGCCCCCTAATTCCCTTTTATTGTGCCCAACAAATGCCGCAAAAAATGAAAAATAGCAGTTTTATGCCAAATATATGCTAAAGCCGATTTTATAAATTTATTTTTCCAACATTAATTATTTTCACTCAATACTTCACAAGTTTTCTACTAGGAAGATTAATCTTCTGCTTAAAAAGATCAATTCTCAACGAAAAATTTTATAGTTTTTACTTCAATTGAAAAAGATTTTAATTTTTCATAAAAAAAAACAGTTGAAGTCATTGAACAAAAAAAACAACAAATTTTCAACAAAATTGTCGAATCCTCAACCAAAGAGATTAATTTTCTGACAAAGAAGACAAATTTTCAAAAAAATAATAATGTTTCCAAACAAAAAGATAAATTTTGAACTGAAATGATGAAATTTCAACCGAACAAGTGAATTTCTAACAAAGTAGTTTTACTTCGAACCTATTAGTTGAATGTTCAACAAAAAAGATGAATTCATAAAGAAAAATATCAAAGTTGATATTAAAACCAAAAAAGATTTTACTTTTAAATAAAAAAGAGTTGAATTCAGCAAAAATGCGAAACCTCAACAAATTAGTTGAATCCTCAACCAAAAAAGATTTTAATTTTAAACCAAACAGTTGCAATTTTAATAAAAAAGACGAAAATTCTACCAAAAGAGATGATTTTTCAAACCAAAACGATTGTTCATTCACTCAAGAGAGAAAATTTTAGGAAAATTATAATTCGGAGGGAAAAATAAGTTTTTATACAAAAAAATTTAATAACTGTTTATTTCTCAAGTTTCTAAAAAATGTAGAAGAATTTTTTTTATTTTACAGTATTTCACCAAAATAAAAAAAAATTGTAGATTGGAAGATATTTAGGACTTTTCTAAGCTTGAAATGTAAATAATTTGAAGATTTTAAAATACATATTCCTTAAAATGACTCGAATAGTTCCTAAAATTGTGTTAAAATCTTCTCTTGAAGTTAATTTTTTAAAATGAAGAGTCACTTTAAATATTCCCAGGAATACTCAAATCAAATCGAATGAAAAATCTACACTTTATTTTAATTTTTTTGAAATCTTTCGTAATTTTAAGTTATTTTCAAAAGTTTTTAATAATTTCTAAATGTATTTTTAAATTATTAGAATCTTTCCTAAAGCTTTGAAAAATGTCAAAATTTCCTGGAACCTCCAAGATTCTTTTTTGACTATTTCGGAAATCTTGTTGAATGTTTTAGAATTTTCCAAACCAAATAATGTATTGAAAAGTGTAATGTGAAATTTAAATACGTATGGTTAAAAAGTCTCCGTGAACTGATTCACCTGGCTGCTCTGACCACAGTCCAAATCCTTCGCCATCCAAAAAATGCAAGAAATGCTCAAGATGTTCAAAAATTACGTGCATTTTTAATGTCACAGAAGCTTTTGTACTGGCTTAAGCCTTTTTCAATTCTTTAATGAGCTTACCTAAATCCTGGCTGGGTGTCGACGTAGAAAAACAACAATGCACAATTTTGTACATAGCTTTGAAAGCAGAAATGAACGATGTAAGTGCAAATTTGCCTACATCAGAAAAAATGTCTGCATCATCAAGTGCATCTGACTCTTGTAGAAGTGGTCTACAAGCATTTCCTTTTAAAATGTCTCCATGATAATTCTTTGCAATAATGTTCAACTTCTTTGGCCACAGTAAAGCTTTTTCTTTTGTGAGTACCGGCACTAATCCATTTCAGAACAAATGGTTAACACAGCCTTGTAAAAAATTTAATTCGGGAAATGGACATATTCAATAATAAGTACATTATCATCTTCTTTGAGGAGAGGTGAGTGAATAGTGCTATGATTTTCCATTGCAAGTTTCTTATTTCCACCTACAAGAGTAAACTGCTTATGATCATTTCTTGAATCTCCATAAGTTTTTAAACGTAAACAAGCGTTACTCACTTATAAGCATTTCGAACCAGCATTGGATTCATCATCTTGCTCACTATCGGTTGAATCGTCTTCTTCATTCTCTTTCAGTTCTTTGGGTGAAATAAAACAGTACGGGCAAGGATACATTGAAGTGGCTGTCTGTTGACCAATAACAACGAGTAAAAGTTTAAAATCACTGAGAAAATTAAAAGGAATGTTGTTAACGACGGTTATATTGAATAAGGATTGTACATTTTCATAAGATTCTTTTACATCTGGTACAACAGCTAACAGTATTAGTCTTTTGAAACTTGTTAATTAAGCCATTTTGGCACAAGTACCTCCTTCAGAATAAAAACTAATTCTGTTAATTTTTGAAAACGAGATAATCCTCAAAGAATGTGGTACAGGAGAGACACTAGTTGACATATGGGAAAGAAATCAGTTAAGGAGGTTCGGACATTTTGAAAGAATGAAAGATGAACGACTGAGCAAACAGGTGCATAAAGTTAGAGTAAATGGCATAATGCCCAGAGGTAGACCGCCGTAAGAGTAGTTAGAATCTGAGAATGAGATATTAATCCGAAGAGACATAAGATGCTATAGAAACACGAGATCTTGCATGAGAAAATGCATGGACGTGAAGGAAGCTAGAGTAGTATGCCAGGACAAAGAAGTGTAGCGACAAATATTTTTCAAACAGAGTGGCAATAGAGTGAATGACGCCCGAAACAAAGACCTTGGATACTAATGGGCTCAAGCGGGAAACCACACATAACAATTTTGTGCGGCTCTTCACTTGGGGTGATCGCTAGAGAGCTAGTCATCGCCAGTCAGCAACCTGGATCGGAGCAGTGTTACGGAATGAACGTGTCATTTAAATAAATAACACGAGAATTCTAGATCAATCTAAAATATCTATACCTTACACCTATATACCTATCTACCTCATTCCTATATATCCATCTACACACTACTATTTTCCAAGTGAGCAATTCACACAATAGAGCGTCACGTGCCGTTAAAAATCCGCCTAGTCGAGAAGAGATTTAAGTCTTCTGGGAGCAAGTATATGGAGATACTTATCAGCTGAATAAAGACGCTTCTGTTATATCACTCTGTTGTAACTTTTGCCAAAGGCAAAGGTTACAGGGTCCAGAGGAAGTGTCCAATAATTACTGCTGAAGAAGTGAAGAAAGCTATCGCTAGAACTAAGATCTTTTCAGCGCCTGGGCCAGGCAAAATCAACAACTTTTGGTGGAAGATGTTTACTTCTACGCACCAACATCTAGCTCGTATATTTACTACTTTCTTAAACGGAGAACAACCCCCCGCAGTGGCTAGTGGAAGGACGCACGTTATTGATCCCTAAGATCGGAGAATTGTCAAGTCCAAAGAACTAGAGGCCCATAGCTTGTTTGAACACCAGCTACAAGCTATTCACTGGCATCCTCAAAGAGAGGATATTGACATCTATCGAGCCGGTATGGAGTGTAATAGTCGAAGAACGTGGATGCAAGAGATGGCTGGCAGGTTGCACGGAGAACCTGTTAATAGACAGGTGTATTTCCCAGGACTCGATCAGGTATCGACGCAATCTGTCCATGGCTTGGATTGACTACCGTAAGGCATACGATAACACGAACCATGAGCTACTGATAAAGCTCCTTGAGTGCCTGGAGGTGCATCCAAAAATAGTGAGCTGCATAAAAGAGCTTATGCTCTTGTGGAGGACAAGATTTGTCATAAAATCTGACAAAAGGCAAGTGACTAGAAGCTATATCACATATGAGACGGGGATCTTCCAAGGAGACTCTCTAAGTCCGATACTTTTCTGTATCTTCCTCTTGCCTTCATCTATTGTGCTCCGAGGCAAAAGCTCCGGATACCTATGTGGCCCACCGAAGAGAAGAGAATATAAGGTCAACCAGCTTTTATACATGGACGACCTTAAACTCTTTGCTTCCTCAAAAGAGGACCTTAACATCCTTGTGGAGGCAGTAAATAAGTAATCTAAAGCGATTGGCATGAGCTTCGGATAGGAAAAGTGTGCCTGCGTCTAGGTACACTAAGGAAGACTAGAAACTACATCATCGCGTGACGCTCAGCATGTTCAACTCATAGGCGGAAATACCATTCAACGTCTTGGTATTGGAAAAACATATACATATCTTGGAATACCGCAAGCGGAAACCTAAAATGTGCGTGTGTTAAAAACGGCCCTTGGAAAAAGGTATCGCCAAATTATCAGAAAAATTTGAGCTTCCAAATTATCTGGAAAGAATAAGATCCAGGCGAACAATATGCTGGCCGTTCCTATACTGCTCTACACGTTTGGTGCAGTGAAATGGAACGTCGATGAGTTGAAGAAACTTGACCGAAGCACACGCAAGATGATGACAATCCATCGAAGTCTCCATCCTAGATCTTCCGTACCTCGAATATATCTCCGTCGAGATAAAGGGGTTAAAGGCTTGCTAAGCTTAGAGTGTCTTCATCGAAGAACGGTTCTGGCTACAGCCTGCTCACTTCTAAAAAGCACAGACTCCCTTATGCGACTCGTACATCAACATGAAGTCGCCAATGCTGCGGCGTTTCCATACCATGCCGCATAGGGCCGCAGAGGAGCTTGACCTCCCATTTGATTCCAGCTACACTACAAATGGCCTAACATCACTAACACCTCTGGTACTCAAAAGTCGTATACAGGAAGCAGAACATACGCTTCTACTTAGAGAACATGCTGACAAGCTTCTTCATGGTAAATTCTACGGCATCATACATAGAGAAGAGCTCTCGATCGGTCTGTCCAACATGTTTCTCAAGTCTGCTGGATTGAGATCGGAGACTAAGGGATTTCGGTTTGCTTGTAAAGACGGCGTTATAGACACCTTAGTTTACCGCGAACGCATAATGAATGTACCTATGAACAATACCAACTGCCGAGCGTGCAAGTAAGAGCCAGAAACACTTGGGCATGTTCTCAGTGGATGCTCAAAATATGCACGCTACGGGTACATAGAGAAGCACAATGAGGCTCTCAAAGTGTTATATTACCATCTTAGGCACTTCTAGGGTGTTGATCTATTGCCCGTCTTGCCATTTGCCAATGGGGAATTCGAGTCCGTTGTGGAGAACGATCAGTGTAAGATCTACTAGAATTTCTCAGTATCCACCACTCACTTCTTTTTAAGCTGAGCAGGCTGTACCAAGGCTACAAAGTCCATCTTGTAGTTCTCATAATCGGCTGTCTTGGAGGTATGAAAGCTTCATTTATTAGCCAACTCAACAAGATTCCGGCTCGCCAGCGTGAAGCTCATTCCATCGCGAACCGGATGCAAAAGGCTGTTCTTCTGGGATCACTTCATCTGGCCGGTTAACACTGTTCCTAATAACATTCTACAAAGATTGATAGCTCTAAAAAAGTATCCAGAGGGTAAACAGTGTTGCCCGATGTTATCTCGCGTAAATTTCCCGCTCTTGCTTACCTTCTGGGACAGAAGGAGCAGAAGCGGATGACGTACACGTTCCAGTTGCGTGGCGATTTGTTGCTTTAAGGAACCATGATCGTAGCTTCCGGAGCCTACAACTTCTCACATAATAATAAGAGCCTGGGTGGCTCAGTTGGTTAAACGCTCGGACTTCACCTTAGAGGTCCGGGGTTTGATCCCTGAGCCGGTACCTCTCAAAATAGTAGGAGTGAAGTGAGTTTACATTTTCCACTAGTGGAAAAAGTACTTACTTCGGCCACTGTGACGTCATCAGTTAAGGAGTCGACAACTTCGTCGTCTCTCGACGACCTCCTCAGCCGCATTTCCATTGAGAGTATTGGGCAAAGTATCATGTGAACCTAGTGGGAGACGGCGATTCGACTCGATGCAGAATATACCATTTTTTAAATCCAACCAAAATTTAAAAAAATAGTTTTGAAATATTCCAGATTATCTTTCGACATATTTTGAAATCTTCAAAGCTTAAAAGTAATGTTTTAAAATAAAACCGAGAATAAAATCGGAATCTTTTTACATTTTCCTACAAATTTTGTTGTCGGTACCGGTATTTTTTTTGTTATCGGTACTGACAATTTGCACTCTCAAGTTTTTTCCATAATTTATTTTTCTCATCCCTTTGAAAGTGTTGTAAAGTTTACAAATTATAGTCTTGTTTCAAAATGGTGGAACAGACTTGTTTCCTAATATGTGTTAAAAAAACATTTATATTCAAAATGCTTTCTTTCATCAATAATGTTTTGATCAATTCAGAAATAAATTACATCAACAAATAACCCTCATGGTTTCGTTCGGTGTCCGTCCGTGGTACAAAAAAGCATAAGCGCCAACATTTGGCAAAGCAAAGGGGCATAAGCGCAAACATGTCTTTCAATTTCTTTTAAATAAAATTTTGTTTCAAACAAATTTTTTCACAAAATTAAAAAATATTTTGTTCTAAGATTCATTTAAGACTTGAATTAACGTCTTAATAGGCTACGAAACCTTTGCTTGTAGGCGCTCGGCGCCTACTTTGACTAATTTTCAAAATATCCGGTCAAAACGTTGAGAACACAATATTATTGCTTTTATTATTAAACATTCGTTTACAATTCAAATGTTCTCTTTGAGGAATCAATTTGTAGAATTAAAATTTCCGACTTGTAAATTGCGATCTAAAAAATTCAAACAAATTGGAAACAACAAACTGAAAACAGACACTTAGACTCTTCTTGACGCAGAATGCAACTAATTAGGTAGTCAACAGCAATGAGTGCGATGTTTTCGATAATTCCTTTTTCCTATTTTTATGTAGTTTCTCATAACTTTTTTTTTAAATTTGTTTTTAGGGTTGTCTAAGTATAATTTCACTAAGATTCTTAAAAATTTCAACAACAAAAAATGGAAAATTTGATATATTTCAAATGAAAATTTCAACAAAAAGTTATCCTTCAACCAAGTAAATGAATTTTCAATAAAAAATATGAATACTAAACAAAAATTGTAATAGTTGAAATGTCAATCCAAAAATATTTTTATTCCTAATCAAAAACAGTTGAATTCATCCAAAAAGACCAATTTTAAATACAATAGTTGAATCCTCAACCACAAAAATTAATTTCCAACTTTTTTTGTTGTTCTTAACTAATTTGCATCTGATCTTTCGATTTCTGCAAAAAAACCGTACCCGGCAGTTAAGGCACTCTTCGAATTACGGACCTCAAAAACAGGCCTGTCGTAATTTGAAAGAACGCCGTTCATGGTAAAAGAATATGCAATAATGGAATCATTATAAATTATTATTCAATTATGAAATTATAATTATTATAAAATATTGCATATTATTGATATTATTATTATTGATAATTTTTGAATTTCTAATTGTAAATTTTCAACTTTACAATTTTAAAATATTTGCAGTTCAAAGTTCTGCAATTTTGAAGAGTTACAATTGACAATTCAGAAGTTCTGTGGTTCGACTCCCAGCGGAGCAAAAGGAGGAGATCTTTCTTCAGAAAAAATTAATTGAAATAATTTCTAATTCATAACTCCATTTATTCTGAAAAAAGACGTAAAAAATTGCTGTTATTCTCTAATGATAATACAGATTCCTTGAAAAATTCTTGAATGTTGAAAATATACAATTACAATTATTTTATTTTCGAAAATTATATTTTAAAGGTATGTCATTTGCAACATTTTTTTGGAATAGTTCAATTTTGAAGATTTACCATGGAAAATTCTTTAATTTTAACGATTTGCAATTCAAAATCCTCCAATTTTTAAGATTTACAATTAAAAATTCTTTAATTTTAAGTGATGTGTAAATTAAACAATTATTAAATTGTGATGATTTTGAAGAGCCAAAGTCAAGAGATTTCAATTCTAAATCTCACAAATTCATGAAATTTTAAATGTAAATCATGAAAAATTGCAGAATTTTCAATTGTAAAACATAAAACGTATAATTTTTAATTATTGTAAATGTTTTAAATTAGGAATTCTTCAAATTTAAATTTCAGCAATTCAAATTTTAAGAAGTTTGAAGAGTTACAATTGGTTGGTTAATAATACAGTTTTAATTAATTTCTTTTGAAAATTTCTAACTAATTGTTTTCACTTTAAACGACACAAAACATTCAAACAATTTATTTTTTACTTATTACGTTTTTCAACAATATAACTTCTGGTTACTTTTGTAGCGTTATTAATTATAAAAATACAGACTTTCAGCCAGTTACGGCTCTTTCTCAAGCACAACTCGTAAATCTTTGCAGTTACCGGTGATATCCAAAAATGATGCAATAATTATTTTAAAGTTAATAACAACTTAAAAAATTATTTTAATAATCAGATTATCTTTTTGCATGATTTCAGCAATATAAAAAACTCATTTTTCGATTTGTTGCAGTTAAAGGTGTTTTTATAAATTGAGACAGAAGGTAGTCAACAACGAGTGCAAGATTTTTCATAATTTCATTCCATCTATTTTTTTTTCAGATAGGATTAAAACGTATTTTGAACAATTAAATTGTACATGAAATAATTTTGTGCAGCATAGTGTATCATACAAGGAAGCTGTTTCTCGGAAATAAAGCAAAGCAGGAAAGGATGAATGAATTGTTAATAAGGATTCGCAAATCGAAGTACCAAAGGTATCGACTTATCTGCAACACTCTCCATCAGCAAGCAGCCGCCAGGGAGTAAGCACTGCACGAGTTTCCAGTTCGCTTTCACTCACCTGCTCTCCTTCACTCATTTTGTCAAGGGATCTCCTCATGGAAAGCCGATTTCCCATCACAGATCATGGAAACGAATCTCCGAACTTTTCTTATCTATTTTTCCAACCCGTTCGGACAATTGTTCAATTCCCTTGTCGATACCACTTCATAGTGCTAGTACGCAAAAAAAAAAAAAATTAAATTTCGAAAAACTAATCTACTTCAGGGTATCTAGCGGACCGAGAAATAAAAAAAAACAGAGAATTTTGTTTCAACGGAAAAAAACAGGGCACTTTATTTAGAATCGGGAATTTTGTTCTTTTATAGAGAAATCGACTTTTTCTACTTTAGTTTCTTTTTTTTTGTCCAAAATCAGAGAGAGGAAAAAATCGAATTGTTTTACGTATAACACCATCAAAGTTGATTGATCATCGATTATATGTACCCATCAGGTTTTTAAAAAGTAAAATTGGGGTTTAAGTGAGAAAACCTCATTTTTCGAAAAAATGAAAGAATAAGTACTTTTTATTAATTTTTTGTAAACTAAAGTTTAGGCGCTTCTTAAGCAATGTTCTAGGAGTGAGTCCGCCCCAATAAACGTTAATTTTGACGCACCCAACGCCCTTGTATTGTGTCCGGAAAATGTCCCAAAAACTGCAAAATAGCCTAATATTTATGATTATGGATAAAATTTAAATAAATGTCTTTTTTCTTATGGGCAATACTTGTTAAACTTCATGGGATTTGCGAGACCCCTAAATATCGTTTGTTTGAAAAAATGCTTTTCATCACGCATGCACGGAATATGCCATATTTCACATCTGTTTTCCGTGCGCATTGTGGTATATTGCACATACCGTGCGAATGGCGTGCGTTCTACAATGATCGCACGCTGCTCCGTGTTTTAGAAGAAATATCGCACGCTCCACCGTGTTTTAGTAAGAAAAATCACACGCTTCGCCGTGTTTTCACGAAACAAACGCAACTAACCTTCTACTAACTTCAACGTTATCATCTTCAAAATGTCAACAACAGTTTGTTTTGTGTCGTGGATGCAAGAAGTAAGTTTAAAAAAAAATGGCAAATAATATTGATATGATTATTATGAATATTCATATTGATTATATGTAATCATAATCAAATAAAAACGTATTAGATCTAAATATCATACTTAAATATGCCCACAGCAGTTTTCAGGTTAGGTGCGTTTGTTTCCTGAAAACACGGCCAATTCTCCATCGGCAACTGAAATTATCTTTTTGATTGGGGTGTTTTTCCTCTCGGGGGGCTCCGCCCCACGAACCCCCCGAAACCCTCCCCGCCAACGATATTCCGCACTCGCTTCGCTCGTGTGGATAAAATACAAAGAATGCATATTCCTCACATTCGTGATGAAAAATAGTGTGTGCAACTCGAGTGATATAGTTGCATATTCCGCTACTTGGGCGCTCATGGCGCCCGCGTGCGCAATATGCAACTATACCCCACTCGTTACACAATGTTTCATAGATTTGAACAAACGAAACAAAAATTTTTCCGGTTCTTTAAACAATTCTGGGAAATTTTTTATATGTACGGCTGAATATGTCGAGCCCGAAATTTCTTCAGCTGAAGACATTTCAGATTCGGCAATTTAACTTTTTCCAAAAAGAGAACATATAACTCAATAAAAACAACATGTTTTTGGCACATTTTCAAAAAATTTCTAATTGAGAAAAAATTTTCTTTTAAATTTATGATTCTATATTAGTGTTAATTAGTAATCACTTAGTAATCACCGTACATATAAAACTTTAAAAAACATTTTTGAACTGATAGGAAACATTTTTTTGTACTTTCAAATCCGAATAACGAACAGAGGATATTGTCTGACAGAAAAAAGGTTTTAAAAAAGATGTTAAAAAAACCAACCTACCAGAAACCATGTACTTTATTTGTGCCGAAATTTCAAAAGATGTAGAGACGGTCTTATTTAAATTATTAATTAATTAATTATTTAATTTTTCGTTCTAAAAAAGTTCTAGACCAATTGATCAAGCAATTTCGCTACATAAAATATGATACTGGAAGAGAGAATTTGAGGATGCAAGTTTCGATTATGATTTTTGTATATGATTGATTGTCATCTTTTTTAATTTTTGAATCAGATTAAACTTGAGAAAAAAGTTGCAAAGAGCTTTGAATAAACCTGGTGACTGGGAGAGACACGCGAAAGTTTTAGAAAGAATTGCAAGGCCTGTAGCAAGACCCCCTCCACCACCACCAGTAAATTATTATTCATTTCAATTTTAATTATTTGCTTTGAGAAAATGTAACAGGTTTTTACATTACAGACCTTTTCTTCTATGAGATAACTTTTTTTTATAAATAAGCTGGCGTTCTGAAACTTTGCGAAAAGCAAGAGAGACACTAAGCTGCATTTGTCTACGTTAAGTCAAAATTTTGCAACAATTGTTCAAAAAATGTATATGTTACATTTTATGTGTTAAAATTTTGATTTGAAATTAGTTTTCCAAAAGCGATATCTTCTTTATAAAAAATACACCTAACGGCAAAAACGTCGAAAATATAAGTATTTGCACCTGATTCCTGAATATGAAGTCAAATCCAGTTTTATACACTGGAACCTGGATTTCAGTAAACTGGATTTGTGCGTTCTTAGAACTGATTTTCTCCAGCATTTGTGATGAAAGGAGCTGTGGAACCAAGAGGGGAGAATTTGCGTAGTCACGCGTGACAAACAGCTAGAGGGCTGCACTCTCACCGCGTTAGTTACATCAGGTGGCGTCATGCTTCAATATCCAACAGAAATAGATCGTGCGGCCCTAACTGTTTACATTTGCAGTCCTTGGATTTGTGTCCAAGGCCATAACCGAAACCGTGATCAAATCCAGGTTCCAGTGTACTTTGATCAAAATGTTAAGTCTAAACTAATTTTTAAATCGATTTTTTTATTACTTAAAAAAATATATTACAATTTACGAAATATTCTACGGAAGCCTTTAAAAATATCATATCCCAATTAAATTTTTCTCAGATGCTTAAGAAATTCAACAAGAAGAGAAAATATGATCCGATAAAAGTAGATCAATTGGCACAACCTGTGGTCAGATCATTTCCGCCAACGAGGGACCCTTTTAAAGTTCATCCAGGTGCTCTAAAATATGAGATAACTGATAAGATTAAAAATCTTGCATTTCGACAACATCCTCGAGAATATATAACGCCACTTATTCCTGGAGAGGTTAAAAAATCTGCTCTGAAGTTCATTGGTAAACATTTAAAAATTATTACTTATACTATATTTGTTGATTAGATATTAATAAGCCTAGTGAGAAATTTATTGAAAAAATTGAATGTTCCTAATACCAGCCAATGAACGATACAAAATTCTTGCCACGCCTTTGGTTCGACCACCTGGAAAAGAAACTGACTTGAGAGAAAATGCATTCGACGTATCTCCTGCAGCATTAAAAGCCTGGTGCCCACCTAGAATAAAAATGTTGGCCAAACCTAAATCTTATGGAAAATAGAAGTCAATCTTTTATTGTTCTTCGTGATCTGTATCTAGATTCTTAATTACATATTAATAAATTGGCTTGAAATAAGTAGAGTTTTGTGCATAGATTTTTCTATGGAATAATTGCTTGGCTAACAAAGAAAACTCCTTGGGGGTAGAATACAGAATGCTCCCTGCCCTCAAAAATGTTACGGCTTAATTAGGTACTTTTAGCGAATCTCCAGGAAGAGTTGAGACAAGTTTCCCCTACAGAAGAGACAGTGTGGCAACCTAGTGTACCTCTCGCTGATTGGCTCAGTTTTCTTATACATATATTATAGATATATAAAGTATATATATATATATATATATATACTACACTATAGATAACCAGTGCTTAAAATGGCGGCATCCGGCAAGGCTGCCAAACGTCTCTGGACCCTCTGTAGTTTCCCCTTCCAATGTTCGTCGCTGTACCGGAACTTGATATTTTCATGGGGTGCGTAAAGGTTAAACAGCATTTTTTTAATTAATGCTTTTGTTTATGGAATTTTTGAAGTATTATATGTCTCTCAAAGTGAATATTATTCTTTTCTGAACTTAATAACTAGCCTCCTCAATAATTTAAAATCTTCGTGAGATGAATGTTGATTCTGTTCTGTATTAAATCCTCTTGCAAATAAAATGGTGATTCGAAAATCGCGCCAACTCAAGACATTAAAATTCATAAAAAGCCAACTAGTTCCAGTACAGCGGCACGAATCAGAATTGGAGTACACCGTGTCTCAACTCTCCCTTGAGAATTTTTAGGTACTTTCACTTAATCGTCAGCTAACTTCACTTCAACGAGTGCCGAGGGGAAAACAATGGCAACAAACCAAATATATTATAAACGTTTATACAACGCAGGCATGATTAGCGCGTATTACGTGCCTGTTTTCAGGAACTTAAGTAGCCCTTTATGGGTCAGTGGTGGGAGCAGTACAATAATGGCCTTATTATTGTACTGTGCAATAATGGCCTTATTATTGTACTGTGCAATAATGGCCTTATTATTGTACTGTGCAATAATGGGGCCATTATTGTACTGATCCCCCCACTATCCGCTATCCATCATTGAACCAATACTTCGTACATGATAAACCTCCAGATAAAGAGAAAGGTACAGAGGGGTGACGGGGGCGGGTTGGGGGTGGGGGTAAAATTAAAAAATTTTTTTAAAATTTGAGAATTTTCTTAACATTTTTAAAAATTTTCAAAAATTTTGAGAATTTGAAAATTTTTGAAAATTATAGAATTTTTTACAATTTTTAAAAATTCAAGAAATTTTGAAAAGTTGGGTATTTTTGAAAATTTAAGAAGTTGTTAGAAATTTTTAAAAATTATAGATATTTCCAAAAATTACTCAAATCCCCCCAAATTTTCAAATTTTCAAAAATATCCTCCCCTGTGATACATGATTATAGGGGACACGAAACTTGCAAATCATGCCCTTGGTGTATCGAGTATAACGTGCACCATGGAACTACGTCGGTCATTACGCCTTTTCTGTTTGCAATACTCGTCTCCGCCTCGCGCTCGTCTACGACTTGTACTGCAAACTCACACGCGGCATATAATGACCGACTTAAGTTCCTTGACGCACAATGTACTATTATAGTATCTTTGAACAAATGCATGGGATCAAATTTCAATTCTGTAATATCTTCGTATATGTGAAATAATACTTGTCATCATTTTATTATTCCACTAATTAGTTCTCAACAAATCAAAACTAATTCGCAATACACCTATTTAGGCAATATTGATTTTTACGAAGATATTAATAAAATAGGGCCAGAAAATACCTAATAATAATAAATCTGTGCACGATATTTTCGACTTCGAGAATTACGATGCTTTCTCAAGGATTCTTCGATTTCAACACGAATTTTTGAAAAAAATTACAAAATAATTTTTATGCATATCACCCGCAAATTTGTTCACATCCATTAAAAAATAAATACGTTTAAGAAAAATACAATTAAGCTTGGATTTGAGCCCGGTTTTGATTCGGAGATATTCTCCAAAAACCGATTATTGGTACTTTTGACTAAACAAAAAAGTGATTTTCTCGCGAACAGGATCTGTTTAGATTTTGCCCCAACGATTTTTGAGCACTCCTAGGTACCAGAAAGAGCATGCCACATTCACTTTTCTTAGGTGTTTCAAAAGCAGACTTTCTTTGCTGCCCGATCACCGCGTGGGTTAAATAAAAAATGAATATTTTCAGTCAATCTTTATGACCATTTTTGTCACCACGCTCAGGCTGTATCCATTTAGAAAATATTTGAAATTGTTGAAAATTTATGGCAGGAAAATTCTGTCGCCTCCCAAACTTTGCCACCCTAGGCTGCAGCCTATGTAGCCTATATGGGAAATCAGTATGTTAAATATGGTGCAAACGTATAAAAAACTAATTTTATCGAAAAAAATGCTCAGAAAAAGTATGATGATGAGAATCTATATTTTCTATTACAGATTCAGATTCCTCATCAAAAATACGTAAGTTCTATTTGAAAAGTTCTTTCCATTTACATTTACGGAAAATGACATTGTTGACTGTTCAAGGAATGCGCTTCCAAACAAAAGATAAAGAAGACAAATAGTCGGTTTGGTTGGTTTGTTTGGGCTCCGTTGTGTTGCCTACTTTAAAGCAATTTTCAATGTGCTTTTAAATGTGCTCCAGCTTCAAGATCGGTTTCAGCGCGGTGCTTCTCTATCCATAGCCGGCAGGTCTCAAACGGCGTTGTATCGTTTTGACAACACTTTTTGGACTTGCCGCAAATTATAGGTAGGGTGCTTTTCAAAAAGCTTGATAATCATCTCATTCTCTTTTTTCACATATAGCGCGCAGCCGCTATGAAAGTCATTTTGGGTCCTTTTGGATGCGTGCACAGAAACACCGCTTCGAACTGACTCGCGTAGGCTACACTCATTGCACAATACGTCTTTCCCTTGTCTCAAAACAAATGATACTGGACCAAAACTTACAGCGAATCTCGAACCTTGCTCCTCCACGCGCAGCGCTACGAGCGCACCAGGGGAGCGAGGCCCGTCGACCAGTTCAGTCGCTGAGCTCGAACGTTTAGTTCTCATCGAGTAGCAAGTACCACGAAATCGCAGGAAGTGTCTATAAACCAGCCCACGTTTTTTCCCACATTATGGATTCTACTTTTTACTTTTCGTTAATTTCATCCTGTTCCTCTAAACTTTCCATTCTTTTACTTTTCTGGTAGGTCACTTCTGCATAGAAGGATCTCAACAATTTATTCCTATCGTGTCTAGGTCTCCCCCCCCCCCCCTCATTCGGAAGGATCTGATTTCCTCATGTAATTTAATCCTGTTCCTCTAAACTTTCCTTTCTTTTACTTTTCTGGTAGGTCACTCCTGCATAGAAGGATCTCAACTCTATCTTCCTCTCTTACCTAGGTCACCCCCCCGGAAGTACCTGATCTCGAATCTTTTTATTCCCATAAACCCAAATTCCTCGGTAGGTCCTTTCTAACTAGAAGGATCTCAATCCCTCCTCCCAATCCTACCTAGGCCGGGCGGGGCCCCCCCCCCCCCGAATGGATCCACTTCCTGGAGGTGCCCCAATTACATCGAATCCCTCTTCAACGCGCCGCTGCTCATCATCAATGGAAACCAACACACGTTCTTTTTCGATATAGGGAGCCGCAGCCCCACCCCGCAGGCACCGCAAGAAGAAGAGTTAGCATAAGCGCTGGGCGGACCGTTACCGACGTGCAGTAGAAGAGCAGAGGGCACACCCTGGGAAATATGTGCCCCTGCCCCCAAAGCGTAAACAACAGAAGCCCGGCCAAGCACATTCCGATCCTCGCCCGAAGGTCTCGGATTCGATCCTGTCCGTGCTCAGTCCTCCTGTCACTTCCCTATTGATGTCCCAATCGGACCCTTCCGACGGACTCCCTGTGGATCCGGTCTTGTCTAAAGCCAGTTCTCCTGCTGCCGGCCTCTTGGTGCCCAAATCCGTCCCTTCCGACGGACTCCCCTTGGATAGGGCCCTACAGGAATTTGGGTTCTCCACCCTCGAACAACCGAAGGAGGACGGAGACATCCTAACACTTCGTGCTTCACCTATCGAATGGTCCATCGAGGGGACCCAGGACCATGTTCCCGGTAGAGAGCCATCTGTGACTGACCGTGCATCTTCTTCCCCCGTACAGGGTCAACGATTCGCCCAGTGCCCGAAGACCAATAAAGGAATGGTTGAGAGAATCCTGGCGGGACGCCAATCTCGAGGTGCATTGCCAAGATCCCGATCAGCGGGTTCGCCCTCGGCCACCCCTCCTGCATTCTCCTAGCAAGAGAGCTACGGACAGAAGATCTCGCCTCTATCCCAAACGAGGTCCGACCAATAGGCACCTGCCCTCCTCTAACGAGTGCTAGCCTCACAAGCGTCAAATTTTGACGCGTATTCATAACGGCCCAACAGGAGCTAAGTACACGGACCACTCTTAATCCCCTCGGGTCCGAGGCCCCCGACGGGATCATCACCGCTTGCCACAAACCCGTTCCACCGTCATGTGACCCCCTACAGCCCGTCAGGCCCGATGCCACCTTTTCCAGGAGGATTAGGACGAGGAAGAGCATAGCTTGTCCCTTCAGAATCACTCCAGGTAAGTGTCTGTCCCTGTTTTCCTTTCCTGGAAGGGAGAACAGGACAAGACTTCCCCTCACACCCATTTAATCGAAGAAGAGTATTGTTTGTTTTGAAAGTTCGGAACCACCCAAGGTAAGTTTTCTATCCCTGTTTATCTTTTCCTGGAAAATAGAACAGGGTAAGACCTCCCCGCCATTTGAGCGAAGCCCGCTTTCATCCCCACCATTTAACTGACCTACTACTTGCCCGTAATCCCATCGCAAGGTGAGTTTTCTATCCCTGTTCATCTTTTCCTGGAAAGGAGAACAGGGTAAAACCTCCCCGCTATTTAATCGAAACCCGCTTTCATCTCCCCATTTAACTGTCCTACTACTTGCCCGTAATCATATTGAAACAAAGTTTGGGTTGTCACCGTAATTTCAGTAGCGATGAAAATACAAGCTCGGACTTGTGAAAGTATAAAAAACAAATATCAGATCACAAGACCGTAATAAAAACACGTCACACTGCACTATAAACAACTGATCATGAACGACCTAGTCTAACCAATAGAAACAAACGTCATGTTAAAGTTTATTCCAACATCGTGATCACGCGGGTACATTACAAACTTCCTTTAATATAATAATGGTCGAATTAATCTTAAAAAGTTTGAAAAGTTGTAAAAGTCATTTCAACACACTATTTTAGAATGTTTAATTTGTAAAAATTAGTTTTTCAAATTAGTCTGTCAAAATCAGTAAATGAAAAATACTTATAACATTTAAATTTATACTTCAGATGTTTTTCATATTTTTTCTGTAGTATATTGTTCACACTCATTATTTCTACAGTAATAATAATTTACATTATTATTATTATCAGAAAATGGGCTTACACAGTACAACCTGCGAATAAAACTGTGCTCGGGCTTGTAGAGGAATACAATTCCGAGAAATGAGTTACCCCCACCAGCGGTCCGAAATTACCACGAAAAAATCTCGGCTCAACCTCCGAATAGGACCTGTTGCACTCGATGAATGCACGGAAAAAATTAGTTGTTGAAATTTTGAATGACTGAGTCAACCACTCTAGGATAGGGCTAATCGTATGTCAGAAATTGACAGAATCGTCTTTAGAAACTTGATTGATACATGTTTAAAAAGTAGAAAGAGTTGTCGAAAGTACAAAATAATTTCAATGAACATGTGAAGATCAGAGGAATAGAGTAAAACTTAATCATAAAAAGTAAATAGACATTGACATTCTGCATACTTTCTAGCGACACGCAAGTAAAAAAAATTATGTAAACTTCTATTAATTTTACGGTATTGAAAATGTTTAGTGGTGTTAGAAAATAGACCCTTTTTATTTTGAAGTTATGACTTACTTTATAGTTAAGTTTTGACTGAAATAGCTACATTTTTAAGCATGGGAGACGTGATGTTTTCGAAATCGTTGGAAAATTCAATTTATGTATTGTACATTTAGAGATTTTTTATCTGTAGGAACTAAGATGTAAAATTTTTTAATTTACTCAGAGATCAGACAGCCTGTCCGACCTCTAGTTTGAACGTCATTTTGGCTATGCTTCTTAAGTCGGACGACTGAGATCTGGAGATAAATAAAATGTAGTCATAAGTTTTTTGAAATAGAATTAAGCATTTACTTATTTTAAGATAAAGTTGTTATTTAAAATAGTAAAAAAAACTTGCTTGTGTGCTCGACATTATAAAAATGTAAACATTGTCTTCAAATCGTAACCTGTCTAATCTCGACTTAGATACATAAATTTGACTTTTATCCAATTTTGTTGTTAAACTTCGATAGATGGAGAAAAATAACTACATTTTTGTTTGCGAATTCAAATAAAATTATTTATAATATTTTAAATAGTGGGGAACATTCGTTTTCAATGATGACGTTATAATCATTAATTATATTGAAATTCTAACCTCCCTAGCCTATAATAGATACAATTCTACATTTTTGTTCTGTTTTTTCTATAATTTCTCTTAATTGATTTGAAACACATGCTGTCCGAGTACTAAAAATCTTGTCCGACCACCGGAGTTTTCTTAACTTTTTCCAGAAAACCTGTTTTTCTTTTAAAATAGAATTTGACTTGAAAATAAATAGCAGAAATAACATTATAAATAAATATAGAGTCCAAAACTTTGAATCTTTGTTAGGGATAGGTTAAAAATAAGTACCTATAACGATTTAAATATGAGGGCAATGCTATTTTTCCGACTACTGGTACGTTCACACTATTTCTTATATACATTACTGTTTTATTCCCAATATTAATTTCATATATACATTACTGTTTTATTCCCAATATTAAAAATGTTTTCCTTATATCAACAAGACAAACAATATATTTTTTAAATCTATAAATTGGTATAGCAAGATCATAAGTGGTCATAGAAAGTTTGTCAATGGGTTATTCAACGTATCTCGAAGATGCGAAAAAACATGTAAAATACAGTACTGTGAAGTATTCCTAATATAACCAAAAGTTTTTCTCATTTTAACAGAATACACAAATTTTTCTGAAACTTGATAAATCGGTAGTAGTGGCTCATAAAAAGTTCAATAAGAGGTCAGTCGATGCGTCTCAAGGACGCGAACAAATACACTATATGGTATTGTTGTAATTCGAATATCTGAAAAAGTTGTCCTCATATGAACAGAATAAACCATTTTTTTGAAACTTCATAAATTGGTACTGGCAGGTCATAAGAGTTTCAACAATAGGTCGATCGATGCATCTCAAAGACACGAAAAAATACGCTAGATATCGTTTAGTTTTTTTTTTTTAATATAAAAAAAGTTTATCCTACATAAACAAGGCAATTTTTGTAAATCTCTAAACGCAAGAAAATACGGCTGCGAACTACTATAGACGTATTCACTATCGGTGTATTTTGCTCATTTTATGATCTCATAAGTATAATTTGCTTCCTCATAAAGGGAGGTTTTCCCTAACAAGAGACAAAAATTAATACTTTCAATATTTTTCAGCTTATGTTTCTGTCTTTCCGAATATTTTCGTTCTGTTACAACAAATAACTCTTTCACCTATGGTAGTTTTATATTTCAAATTGATACCTCACATAAATAACGTAACTTTTCTTAAAACTTTCTTAGCAGCTATTGATTAATCAATAATGGTCTCCGAAAGTTCGTCAAAAGATCAACCCACGCGTTTCGAAGACGTGAACAATATAGCATCAAATGCAATACTGTTATATTCCCAATATAAAAAGATCTTTTTATAAACAAGGAAACCAATTTTGTTGAGAAACTTGAAACCGATATTGGTAGGTCATGGTACATCATGAAAAGTTCTTACTTTTGGCAATCGATGCGTCTCCAATACGCAAACAAATAGATTATATACATTATAGTTGTTTTCCCAATATTAAAATTTTTTTCTTATATCAACAAGATAAACAACATATTTCTTCAATTTATAAATCGGTTTTGATGGATCATAAGAGGTTGTAGAAGGTTCGTCAACAGGTCATTCGACGTGTCTCGAAGACGTAAACAAATATGTCAAATACAGTACTGCAGTACTCCTAATATGAACAAAGTTTTTCTCATATGAACAGAATACACCAATTTTGTTTAAACTTCATAAATCGGTACTGTTCGGCCATAAAAGGTTCACCAATAGGTCAATCAAAGCGATTAAGGACGCGAACAAATACTCTAAATGTGATATTGTCGTATTTTTAATATAAAAAAATTCTTATACATATAAAGAGAATAAGCCATTTGTCAAAACTTCATAAATCGATTCATAATCGATGCTTCTCAGAGACGCGAATAAATACGCTAGATGTCGTATTGTTGTTTTTTGAATATCAAAAAAGTTTTCCTTAAATAAACAAGATAAAATTATTCTTCTTAAATTTCTAAACGCAAGAAAAAACTACTTCTAGATGGTCGATCTACCTTAAAATCCTGTCAAACCTGGATATCTGTTAATAATTTGTTTGATGTTGCTATTCTTATGTGGAGTGACCTTCAGTTTTCATTAGTAATAAAATCGTTTCTGCCCAATGCTTGTTCTCCTCGAAAGCTCCTTTTGATTTTGGAGTTTTGGGCGTTACCCTTCTCGTCTGATGTGAGTGGGAACTTAGGTAGTGGCCTTTATGGTTCTTTTGTTGAGGACGCCAGGATTCTTCCTCTCCTGGCGGTTCCAGTTCCTATCAAGGTGTAGGCTACAGTAGCCACTTCTCGAGTGTTGCATAGATTTAAGCGAAGTGTGCTTCTCTAAGACAATTCAGATATTTGAGCCATTCGATTTCAAGTCAGTGTTTCATTCATCTTTTCGAGTCCTTGTTCAGTGGTTTCCCGACTCGACCATCTTCTGGTGTTGTGGCAAGTGACGAGCCGGATGAAGTATTACTTCCGGTGGTGTCAGAATCGATCGTGGCCGTAGCTTCCGGAGGCTTCATCTTTTCCAATTTTCCGAAACAACCCAAACCTTTTTTTGGATACAAAAGGATTGCTTTGTTGGATAGGCTCGGGAACACACATCTCGGATTAAATCGATAAAAGGTATTCAGAAATGTTTAGTAATAATGGTGATAAATTGTCTCGTTCCCTTCTCGTTGATTTTTAACACGATCAAACGTGATTCCTTTGCTATCCGACGCCAGTCTATCATTAATTCAGTAACATTCTTGGTCCTTCGAGCCGGATAGTGGGTTAGCGAAGAGAGCATGAGCTCTCAGACATGACAAACTTACTCACTGACTGTATGATTGTTCTCTACATTGCAAACGTCTCGAGACGAGCTCTCAGGCATGACAACCACAATGGTGATGAATTGTTTGCAATATTTCGAACGCCTCGAGATAAGCTCTCAGGCATAACAACTACAATGCTGATGGATTGTTTACAACATTGCGAACACCTCGAGACAGGCTCTCAGTCATGACAAACTTACTCGCTGACTGTGTGATTGTTCTCAACATTGCAAACGTCTCGAGACAAGCTCTCAGGCATGACAACCACAATGCTGATGGATTGTTTGCAATATTGCGAACGCCTCGAAAGAGGCTCTCAGGCATGACCAACTCACTTACTGACTGTGTGATTGTTTGCAACATTGCAAACGCCTCGAGAAAGGCTCTCAGGCACGACAGACATATTGATTGTGGATCTGTTGCACCATTGCAAGCACCGTAAGACCGGCTCTCAGACATGGCTAACTTGTTTCTCATGACCGATTCTGAATTTTGCCTTGTTGTTTTGTAATTTGATTCTGCTTAATTCTTTATTGGAGTTTTACAAGCCAACTTTGAACTTGTTTACCCGGGCCTCCGCATTGCATGGGAGTCTCATTACTCTCCTTCTTGCCTTTTTTTACTTTGTATTTTTCGATGTTCGTAAAAAATGAAATCCCTTACTGGGGTTCTATTTTATCATTAGGATTGGTTGTAGGTCAACAAACACCACACATTTTTGAGGATTTATGGACACATCTCATCATGCGAGCCATGGACCTTTTGAAGAGACAATTGTCGTTGATAACTTCGATCACAAATTTAAAGAACACTGTGTTTCCCGCTGAGCGACAAAAAATCACATCTGGGATTCTCCGTACCCAAATTCGGTTATTGAACGATTATTTTCAGACACTTGGATCCAATCATCTCGAACTCGTAAGCAAGGATGCCATTGCAGGTGAACTATATTTCACTGAGAATCAGATCGATTCTACCCAAGCAGTTTACGTGGATACTCTGAGTTATCTCTACGATGAACAAGATCGTATTGATCTTCCAGTGACATTCTCAGACACATGATCTCCAGCTCTTCAGACGGCAGTCACTCGCTCACAAACAAATCTACCCAGAATAAATCTTCCGGCATTCTCCGGTCGACGAGAAGACTAGGAGCCCTTTAGGGACCTATTCCGTTCCATGGTACATGATGATACAACATTGTCACCAGTATAAAAGTTGTCTTCTACTCCAAGACCATCTACAGACCATAACCTCCATCAACGCGTTGAATGGTGAGAGTGCGGAGGACCTGCAGACTCTTTTAGACACCCTTTCACGGCGAAGAGAATCTTTGAGTCCCCTCATTGGTTGCCTGATTGAGAATTGGGACCACTTGTTTACATTCATGACTGCCAGAGCAATGGATCCCGTTACTCGCCGAGACTGGGAAAATCAGCTGAGAAAAGAAGATATAATCTCGAACTTTTCTGAAATTCGAGTGTTCCTACAAGCTAAACGGATACTAGATTCCGTATGTCAACGATTGGAGAAGGACCCCTTGCTGAACGAGGAATATACGTTTTTATATAGCTGATTATGAAAAGTTCGGACACATGCTTCTTCAGGTCTCTCCTTGAATAATCTGTTCTACACAGGTCCAAAACTGCAAAATTACCTGGCTGCCATCTTGATGCGATGGAGATTCCCTCGAATAGTTTTCTGTGCTGACATTGAAATGATGTATCGGCAGATAAGAATTGAAGAGAGAGATGTCGATCTTCAACGTATCATTTGGAGAAAATCAGGAGCGAACGAAGATAGTCATTATCAACTTCGGACTATAACCTACGAAATGCCATGCGCTCCATGTCTGGCAATCCGCACCCCTCAACAGCTAGCAACGGACGAAGCGAACAGTTTTCCTGCTGCCGAAAAACATCTATGTTTATGACTGATGAAGTTTCTGCCATCAAGCTTCTAGACCAAATGATTCAGCTGTTGAAATCTGGAGGAATGCATCTGAAGAAGTGGGCTTCTAACTACTCTCCTCCCATATGTGGGATTCCTGAGTGCGATTGACTGCGTAGAACTTGGCTACAGTTCGAGACCGATGGCCCAGTTAATGCTTTAGGAGTCGCCTGGGATCCTGTATCGGACGAATTCCGATTCAAAGCACTAGTAATCGACAGTGAACCACCGATCACTAAAAAGAAGGTTCTCACTGCCATCTCCCGACTCTTTGACCCAGTTGGCTGGCTGAGTTCAATTACTATCGTCGCGAAGATCGTGATGCAGGATCTCTGGAAGGCTCAAGTTGGTTGGGATGCTCCAATTCCTAATAATTTACCCCAAAGATGGAAAAAATTTCACACTAATTCATCTGCGATAACTATCATACATTTTCCACGTTGGATAGCTTATCATCCTAATGATCGAATCGAAATCCACGGTTTTGGAGATGCCAGCACACATGCCTTTGATGCTGTTGTTTACGTTTGAGTACACTCCTCGCATGGAATCTGCAATATACAACTTAACACGTCCAAGACTCGTGTCGCACCCGTTAAGACCATCACTATCCCTAAACTGCAACTCTGCGCTGCCGTGCTTGTGGTACGATTGATTCATTACATACGCGAAGAATTGAAACTCCCTCACGCGGTCACCTACGCTTGGTCAGACTCACGAAACGTTCTCAGTTGGATTCAAACAGATGATTCTTCCCATTGGCCGATTTATGTCGCCAATCGAGTTCCGGAGATCGAGCAAACTCTCTCAAACGCCTTTTGGCGTTATGTTCCTACCAAGAAGATCCAGCTGATTTCACCACTCGAGTAATGGATCCTCGAGCTTTAGCTCAGAAGAGTCTGTGGTGGACTGGCCCGGAATGGCTTTCGCAGAGTGAATCTTACTCGCCAGCGTACCATTCTCTTGATGAGGCGTTCCCAACTGACGCCCCCAAGACAATGATGAGGAATTCAAGTAGCCATCCATTGCGGTTCGTCACGCACATTGTCACCTTACTACGATCAGAAATTTCTCTTTATTAAGTCATGGATCAGCGTCTCACTCTCGAAGAAATCCATTGCGCGTTTCTAGCTTGTGTTTTCTGCGCTTAAGGCTGCAGCTTTAAGCACGAATTAACTATCCTTCGTCAGGGAAAAGCCCTCGAGAAACAAAGCAAACTCTTCCGTATACATCCATTCATCGATTAAGCCGGAATCTTGAGGGTTGGTGTACGACTAGCGAACTCTCCTTTGCCCTATGATGAACGACACTCAGTTATTTTGCACGGCGACAGTCCTCTCGCGAAACTTATCAATCTTATAATTGACTGGGCGCAACGAACAGCCTCACACGGTAGAGTTTCTGTTAAAGCGCACATCCGTAACTGCATTCTGTGCACTCGGGCCAGAATTCAGAAATCCGATCAACTGATGGGGGATCTTCCTGCTGAGAGGGTTACAGTTAGTTTTCCTTTCGAAAGGACTGGAGTTGACTATGCCGGATCATTTGCAGTAAAAAGAACTATCGGAAGCAGCTACCGTACCAGCAAGGGATACATCGCTCTTTTCATCTGCGTGAGTTCAAAGGCAGTTTATCTGGAGGTAGTAGGAGATCTCACCACACAATCATTTCTCGCCGCTCTTCGACGTGTGGCTGGTCGTCGAGGTAGTCCTCGTGAGATGTGAAGTGATAATGCTACCACATTCCATGGTGCTGATGCCGAGCTTCGGTCCATGCTCCGAGAAGCAGAAATTGACTGGAATCAAGTGCAGGATTCCTTGGCTAACAGAGGCATTAAGTGGAGATTCATCCCACCATCTGCTCCTCACTTTGGCGGTTTTGTGGAAGTCCAATATCAAATCGGCAAAATCTCTCATGAAGAAAGTTGTTGGGACTCAAAATGTCACTTATGAAGAGTTGTCTACTCTCGCTGTAGAGATTGAAGCCTGCATGAACTGCCGGCCTCGACTTCCAATCACGGGTGATCCCGAAGATCTCGACGCCTTAACTCCAGGCCATGCCTGCGTAGGCAGAACATTAGCGCAAATTCCTAGAGCGACAACTTCGGATAAGGAACTGAACTATGTCACTCACTGGCGTCTTGTTCAAGCAATGCGTGAGCAGTTTTGGAAACGTTGCTCTCATGAATACATACGCTCCAACAAAGAAATAAATGGACTATGCCAAAACGTAATCTTCAAATTGGAGACGTCGTCTTGATTGTCGACCCTTCTCTGCTTCGACATGGGACATGGCCTTGAGGACGGATCACCAATGTTCGACATGGGCAAGATGGATTTGTACGAGCTGCCACTATTAAAACTTCTTTTGGGACCTACGATCGCCCCATCGTCAAATTGAGTTGGCTACCAGTCGTGCGCTGATTCTCTTCATCCAGTTGTGCTACATGCCGGGCGGAACTACGCTTTATTTTCATACATGAAAGTGTAAATAATAATTCAATCATTTTATGTAATTTTCATACTGTGCGCGTCATGGCGGGCGGCACTAAACTGTCGATCTTCATACGCGGAATAAGTTTCGTTCAGCGAACAAGGTGGACGGGATATTAATAATTTGTTTGATGTTATTGTTCTTGTGTTGAGTGACCTTCAGGTTTCGTTAGTAATAAAATCGTTTCTGCCCAATGCTTCTTCGCCTTGAAAGCTTCTTTTTGTTTTGGAGTTTCGGGCGTCACCCTTCTCGTCTGTGTGGGAACTCAGGTAGTGGCCTTTATGGTTCTTTTGTTGAGGACGCCCGGACTCTTCCTCTCCTGGCGGTTTCAGTTTCTATCAAGGTGTAGGCTAGAGTAGCCACTTCTCGGTTGTTGCAACGATTCAAATCAACTGTGCTTCTCTGAGACACTTCGCTCGGTGAACGATCGTGGTCGTAGCTTCCGAAGGCTACATCTTTTCCAATTTTCCGAAACAACCCAAACCTTTTTTACATTCTCATCATAATGAGAAGGTATTGGTTTTATGTGAAAAATGAATTTCGCGGATTCCATCAAATGTCGACGTTTTGAGGCCCCCTGAGTAAAAAAAAATAGTTTTTACGTCGGTGTCTGTCTGTCGTTGTCGGCGTTGTCGTTGTCGTTGTCGTTGTAGTCTGTAAACACGATAACATTTGAAAAAATTATCTGATTGGAATGCCCCTTGGCACACTTCACGAGAATGTGAAAAGAAAGGACGAGTTCGTCAGCCAGCTATTTTGGACAAAATTTCAAAAAGTTAGAGCACTTTTGAAATTTTTGTGACCACTTTTTTTCGAAATTTGACATTTTTATTTACGGCTCTTCATAGCACATGGCAATTCGAACAATTTATCCTAATGACTTTTTTCGATAAAAGTAAAATTGTCAGAGCTATAGCATTTTCAAAATCCAAAAAAACAAAAGAAAATTAACATTTTGAGCCAAACAACGCACAATATGAAAAAAAATCAAGACAAGAAAAGTGTTTCTTTTTCCACGCCCTACAAGGTTATCATAACGACTTTTTGAATTTTCTTGAAAAATTGAAAATTCACATTTTTATTGCACAAAAAATAATGAAAACTCCAAAAATTTAATTTTACGGTCAAACTATGCAAATTACGACAAATGATGATTGAACCAAAATTATGCATTCAAAAAAGATCTACAAATTTGTTATTGGTCATTTTTTGATAGGATGTGTAGTTTTTGTATTATTTGTAAAAATTACATTAACAGTGAAAAAATCCGCCCGATAAGTGGGCACATTCTCATCAAAACTTTGCTTATTTATTTTCTTTTTCATCTCGTGTGTGTTTTTTCAAAATATCTCGTTGTTTTCATGTTCTCGCGTAACTTGAAAATTTGTATTTTTACATTCTCATCCAGAGAAGGTATTAGATTTGTGTAAGATTTGACTCCCCTCCCCCTCCGGTTTTTGTCTAATGTCCATTTTTCAATAATCATTTCAAAATTTATCATATACATGTTCCAATAACGACTTAGATACTTTTTTTCTCCCCTTTGTTGGTAGTTGGAAAAAATCTTTCATGTACGATTTATTAGAAAGATACGGAAAGATACCCTTAAGTAATGGAATTTCCTTCTTCATTTGATATCAAATACAAATTTAGTCATTTTTATCTGAAGAACGTAGAACATAACATATGGTTGTTGCGAAGCGCGACGAACAAATCTTGCGCCGCAAGCGCACTCAAACTTTTGCGTTTCTATTATACGATGAACAGAAACGAGCGTGGAGCGCGAGGTTTACTTAAGGTCGATAGAACCTTAAGGGGGGATGCTGCTTTAGGAGGCCTAAAAAAGCGTTTTTGGGGGGATTTTTTTTGGACAGAAAAAAATAAGCAAGTCTAGCGAACTTTTTAGCATATTTTAATATATATTTAAACATTATAAGAAACAATTTTGAGAGAAAAATATTGGGGAGATTTAAAAGAATCGGCCAGATTTAAAATAACGACGGGATTTAAAAAAAATATCGGCGGGCAAGATGGGACTCGTAATTTTCGTCTGAAACAAAAAAACCAAAAAACAATTTAATTTTAATACATTTTTCTTCTATGTTAACTAAGAAAACCCCGGAAAAATTGTGAATTCAAAATTTTTCTCAAGTTTGAAGAAAATTTGTTTTTTGCGACAACAAAAAAATCATTTCAACTTGCTAAAAAAGTTGTTAAAAATTTTTTTTCCATGAATCTTTTTAGTTCAAATAGAAGAGAATAAAAAACTGAAGCTAATAATCTTCAGTTCGTTCTGATTGGTGGTCTAGTTTTCTTGCAATCACGCCCGCCAGTTTAGAAAAATCGTAAAAACGAAAACTCGAGAAAACGCGCTTCAAAGTTTACGATAAGCTCGTATGCCTGCTCGACACCCCACCGCGTTTAGTGCTGTATCATTAAAAATACCGGGAATTAGCCTCTATCACTTTAAATACATATTCTTATATATATATATATATATATATATATATATATATATATATATTAGGAATAGATTTATGCAATAAAAAAATAATCGATTTTTTGAGCCTTCTATAGCAGGATCCCCCCTTAAGTAAATTATTCCTTCATTTTATGTAAAACTGACGTTATTAAACCAAAAACAAGTCATAACGATGAAGTTTGCTACGAGAGTATTAGCCCGCGAAGCGCGCAATAGCGAGCACACGATGTGCGAAAACCTAGAAGAACTAAGTTTAAAGCGTCAGGCAAATGTGTCCGAGCGCGTAGCACGAGGTGAACACATTATCGAGCGCGAAGCGCGAGATAAACATATCATCGAGCGCGAAGCGCGAGATCCAACAGGTGCGCGCACATTTCGCACATTTCGCACATTTCGGATTAAACGATAAAAGGTATTCAGAAGTGTTCAGGGAGATCGGTGATAAATTGTCTCGATTCCTTCTCGTTGACTTTAACATGAACAAACATGATTCCTGCGCTGCATCACGCCAGACTATCATTAATTCAGTAGCAATATCAATCGGAGCTACACTTTATTCAAATTTCATGATCGTAGCACAGACGAACAATTAAACAAAATTTTATTTCCGATCCCCTGGGGTCGAATTATATCAAAATATGTCAGAAAAGTATGTTTGAAAATTTAGGTCATTACAAGTTTTCCTTTATGAGGAAAGAAAATCAATTATAAACCATTTGCATGCAAGTGGTACAACTGCATGTTACTTCAAATCAAACATCATGTCATAACTGAACATTCATACCGACATATCGACGTGTCCAAATGGCAAGGTCCCATTTCGGAAAAAAACAAATAAAAAGGTGCTATAACTCGAGGAGTCTAAGTGAAAATGTGCCACAGAGTTGAGGGCGCTGAAGTTCCTATTACAATTTATAACAAAGGAATAGTAAGGAGTAGTATCCCTGTAAGTGGGGAGTTGGACGAGCGACGTCCAAGAATTCGTTAATGCTTGCCACGAATGAAAACTCGAATGCGGGCTCATGCACATGCGCACTGGCTGTTGCCATGTCAACGATGTCAATATGCGTTTGAAGTTTCAAACTTGTGTATCGAACGAACATGAACAAACGAATATAATCTACATGTGCATCGAGATGTCAAAATATAACGTAGGGGAGTGGGTATAACACGTGACTGCGAAAAGAGCTCTGTGCATGTACACGAGCCAGCATACGAGTTTTCATTCGTGGCAAGCATTAACGAATTCTTGGGCGTCGCTTGTCCCACCTCTGCTCACCAAACACATAGGGTGATACCACTCTTTACTATTCCTTCGTTCAATTTATATAGGATTTTGAAGCTTTGATATTTTGCCATGCACAGAAGAACACCAATTCTCAGAAGTACGCTGATTTGGTTTTGTTTTGAGTTGCAACAAAAATGATCCCGCTGTCTTTCTGTGCGTGAATTAGCATCTTTTCATTTTGTCTCTCCAAGATGGGGCCTTTTCAATTAGACACATCGAAACGTTCATTATGCATTCTAATATATACACATGTCAGTATCCATTCGAGAATGATGAAAGTGGAGAATTGTAATCGAACGAAACTCACGTGTACAAAGCACATATGTGTATAATGAACATGCTTTATAGTTGGGACATATAATGGTTATTTCAGAATTATTCCCTCACAGTAGTGAGCAAAAATGTCTTCGTAAAACTCTGAATGGATATGAGCAATGAAACCACCGAGAACCACTGTGGGCAATCAACCGCCAATAATCACAGTTATAGCTTCAATCTCTTTCTTTTCATGTCAATATTGGGTCAGTACATGGATTTTTGGAACCAAGGTTCGACCACATTGAAAAAAATAGGATTTTCCCTTTATTTTTAAGAATGTCTCTTTTTTCCAAAGTATTTAAGAAACTTCCCATTTTCCCCCTTTTTCTAGTTTTTTTTTGCTTGATTGTGAACTGAATTAATAGAATCCAATTAAAAAATTTAACTAATTTTTGTTAAAAGTTGAACTGCTTTGTTTGAAATTCATTTTATTGGTTACAGATTCATCTATTTTGCTAAAAACTCGTAATTACATTACTTTCTTTAACTGTAAATTCAACTGCTCCATCTTTTGTTGAAAGTTGCTCGGTTTTAGTTAAAAATTAAACCATTACATTTTTCGTTGAGAATGCATCTTTTTTGGTTGAAGATTTAACTATTTGGATATAAATTCATGTATTTTGTTCAAAATTCGTCTTTTTGGTATACATGATTAATCTTCTTGATTGAAAATTCGATTACTAGGTTTATAGTTGGACTCCTTTGTTAAAAATTCATCTTATTAATTGAAGATTCACCTCTTTGGTTGGAAATTCAACTATTTTCTTGGAAATTTGTCTTTTGTTTTTGGCTTGAAATCAATTTTTCGAACTGGAAATTGAACTATTTCATTTCTGGTTGAAAACTGACCGTTTTTAGTTGAAAATTCAACTATTTGGTTGGAAATTATTTTTTTTTTTTTAATTCAACTGTTTCGAAGATAATTATTTTTGCCTTCATAATTCACCTGGTTTATTGAAAAATTGTCTTTCTGGGTTGAACGTTCTATTAATTTGGTAGAAAATTCAACTATTTGCTTGAAGATGAACTTTTTGGTTAAAAATTCATAATTGCGGGTTAAATATTCGACTGTTCTATAGAATATTCGACTTTTTTCTCGAAAATTCAACATCTCACATGAATTTTTTTATTGACTTATAATCTTTCTTGGTTGAAAATTCAAATATCTTGTTGATAATAATTTTTTTTTTGTCCAAAATTTAATTGGTTTTTTCAATATTCGTCGTTTTTCACGGTCTTTGTAACTAGAAAATTTAACTGTTTTGTAGACAATGGAACTGTTTTTGGTTGAAGTTTAATTTTAATGTGGAAAATTCGTTCCTTTTACTTAAATATCAACTAATTGATTGAAAATTTATCTTTGTACGTTGAAAATTCTACTATTTTGTTAAAAAGTTAACTTTTTTAGAAAGTTCATAAAAATTTCTATTTTTGGATAGAAAATTGATCTTTTTTGGACGAGATGTTTTTGATTGAAATTCGAAAGTCTTCGTAAAGAATTCGTCTTTTTGACCCATTTAGTTGAAAATTCGTTTTTAAAAGTTGAACATTCAACTATTTGATTAAAACTTCTTTTTTTCGGGAACAGCAGTCAACTGTTTTCTGTAAAAGGTTCGATTTTTTAGCTTCAAAACTCAAATCTATCTTGAAAATTCATCTTTTTTGGTAGAAAATTAATATTTCTAGTTTGAAAAATCAACTACTTTCTTGAAAATGCAATATATTTTGACATGAAATCTTAACCGTTTCGCATTGAATCGATTATGCTACGTATACATTCAATTTTTTATAGAAGAATTTATTTCTCTATTATTCCTCTATCTAAAAAAAATCAACCCTATTTCCCCTGTTTTGTAAGAATTTTGGACTGTGAAGTCTGGATAAGACAAAAATTGTTCAAGAAGATCTAATTTTCAATTTAAAAGAAGACATTTTCATATAGGAAGGTGAAAACTGCAGTAAAAAAATAGCCAAGTACGACTAGTAATAATGAGAAAAAACGCTTTTGTTATCCTCAAAAAAAATTTCCCGTCATTTTTAAAGCGATTCAAAATCGTCAGTTTCACCCCTTATCTAATTATCATTTTGTTATCTTAGAGATACATTTTCCATCAGTTAAAGAATAAGTTCATAAAAAGATAGATCTATATACTTAACAGAGAAAATAACTGCTGGTGTCTCGTAGTTTTTATGGTAGATTTCTGAAAGAATTCTCCGATAAGTGTGAGTTTTTTATAGCATGCTCGATACACCTATAAAATATCCAAACATACATCGAAGTTTGCCGTCACTTCTCAAGAGTCACGTATCTCAAAATCCCATAACGCAATACGTATTGAGGAAGTCCATTAGTGAACGTCCATTAACTGTCATAGGTCGATAGGTCATCTGTCGATAAAAAAATAACCCTGCTATCAATGCCAGACGATGTGTCACACTCCATTCAAAATTTATTTTTATTCTCCGCAGCAGAAAAGCGAACAAGAGAATTGTTTTTCTTCTTCTAAACAGCTACGGCTTTCCTCAGATCAACAGTCGATCAGAAGCTCCAAAGCTATGAATTTTCAAATATTATAGCTAAATCAAGGCTTGAATATTGAAACCAGATTTACTTATTTGTTGGTGAATGTAAGTGGAATTTTCCAAGTGCTCTGTGTCCTGTCTAAAAATATCTGCCCGCCGCGCAGGCATATTGTCACTCTCTAAATCTGAATTAGTAGAAAACTACTAATTGGTAGTAGTTTTCTACTAATTCAAATAGCGCCGATTCGTTTACCGGTAATTAGTAAGAATCTACTAATTCAATGTGTAAGAATAACTGACTAAATGAATTAGTAACTATATCTACTAAAGGAATTGGTAATGCTACTACAAAATGATTGGTAAATGTATGGCTGGTTACTATTTCAAAGGGTAGTCTCAAGTAAATTTAAAAACTGTTTTTTCAACGAAGAGAAGTTTATTCAAATATATTATGCTATTATTAAAGTCGAATTAGGTCCGATTTAAAAACAAGTTAGTTCAATCCAAACGGAAAACAGGTTATTGTAATAATTAAAACTAGAATATTAATAATCTTAAAAGGTTTTACAAGACAAAAACAACTGCGAAGTCGTAACTGTTCTTACATTTTTATTAAATTTGTATTACATACTTTTAATTAGTGTATCATGGTTAATTATTATTACAGTATAGCCAAATGAAGAAATCGTACCTGAGGAAACATTCCCTGACAATTTCAAGTTCTATCCAGATATGTCAAGTTTTTTTAAAAATAATTTTCTATAGCACGGAGCCATTAAAATATTTATCTTTTTTTTTAATCGACTCGGAATAAGTCCTCAGTTTCGCGAGTTTATTATAAATTTTTTTTTCAGTTTCTGGGAATTAAATCAATATTTTTAATTTAGGAATCTTTAACAAATTATATTACAAGATATTCTCAAATATATTAGCACCATTAGATACTTGAATAACCAAATAATACTAAAAACATAATCAATCATTTCTTAAATTTGTCTATTTAGTCTATGAATTTGAATGATAATTCAAACAAATTTTTATTTGATGGTTGACAGTTGAATTTTGAACTAAAAAAGATTAGCTTTCAACCAAAAATGGAATAGTTAAATTTGAACATAACAAATTAATTTTCCAGAGAAAAAAACTGTTTGAACCAAAATGATGAATCTTTTAGTGAAATAAATGAATTTTTAACAAAAGTGTAACTTTTAACCGAGTAGTTTATTATCTTCAATCATAAAGATGACATTCCAACTAAAATTATGAATACCTAACTGGAATACTTACATTTTTCACCAAAAAGATAAAGTTTCAAACAAGAAGATTAATTTAGAAACATAAAGAATGATTTCATACAAAAAATACGTATTTTGAAGAAAATAGAAGAAATCTCAGCTGAAAAAGACAAACATTCAACCAAATAAATGAACTTTCAGTTTAAAAAATTAATTTTCCAGAAAAAAGCACATTTTTAGCCAAAGTGTTGAATTTTCAACTAAAATGGTGAACCATTGACTGAAATAGTGGAATTTTCAACTAAAAATTATAATTTTTCCACCTGAAATTGAATGATTTCATTTCAAATTTTGTATTATGTTAAACTAAAGAGATGGATTTTTAAATAAAATGTTGGAATATTCGACTGGAATAACTACATTTTCAGTTTCAATAAGAATTAATTTTCTATTAAAGTAAAAACGAATTTTAAACAAAATAGCTCACTTTTTAACCGAAGAGATACATTTTTAATTAAAATGATGAATCTTGCACAAAAAAATTAATTTTAAACAAAAGAGTTCAGCTTTTAACTCATTAATTAAATTTGTATTCCAAAAAAGATGAATTCTGAACGAAAATTTAGTAGTTGACATAACAAATATTAATTTTTAATCAGAAACAGTTGAATTCGACTAAAACTACTTTTCAAAATGAGCTGAATTTTCAGCTTGAAAACATTTTTCAGTCAAGCGAGAGAAAAAATTGCAAACAAGCTGTTGAATTATGAAGGAAGAAGATGAATATTTGAAGTAAATACACTAAATTAAAATTTGCACGCTTTAAATTATGTAGATACTTTTATTTTAACGTGTCCGCAGTTTAACACTATAAGGTGGTTCAAAAAAGAATTTTTTGAAGACAAAAGAGTGTTAAATTCTGTTTAAAATTTAGGTTAAATAATAATTTATGTGACTCAGTTAAACTAGATCTAATGACTATAAGGGATGCCTCAGAAGCGTAAGTTTAAAACATGAAAAAATACTTTAAAATCTTCTTTAAAACAACCTCTTTATCCGTAACAACAACTAAATGAAAATTTGTAACCCAAAAATTCGACTCAGAAGTTGTAAATTGATTTTCAAAAAATTTTGAACATCTACGTATCTTTTAATGTATGTTGAGTGAGTTTTCTGCAAGTTAGAGATAAAAATTAGAGCCTTTCTCAAACTGTTAGTTGATTACGATATGGTACGTCGACTTTCATGTAACATAGTCTGCTATCAATATTATGTTTAAAAAAATCATGCTGACTGGAAATTACTAACTATTTACAAAAAGTACATAATTTTAAATTTTCCGTAGACACTAGAAACTTTATTGAAACAAATAATTTTACATTCACTTGTTGTTACGAATGACAGAATTGTTTGAAATAGGACTATTATTCAACTATTACCCTGTTTGAAGCAACATTTTTAAGGCAGCACTTATAGAAATTTAGAATTTCCCGGCCGAGTTCTCCGAGGCTAGAGGCATACTTTATTAATTTTCTTTTTATTATCAAAAATTCAAAAGCTGTTTTGACTAAGGAGAAACTTATTGTACAAAGATAACAATCAGTCATAGCATTGATTTAAATGGAATATGTAATAATAATTTACATTCGGACATTTGGACAAATCCAGTGCACTCTTGAAGGTTAGCATCTTGACTTACTTGCAAATTTTAGAAAAAAATATATGAATAAGTGAATATCTGCTTTTTATACCTTCCAGTTTCGTTACAGTTGCACACTGTATTCCTCGAAGGTCTTGAATTTTTCTGAAAATAAATTTTAGTTAACCTAACTTTCTTCAACGACACTTTCCCAGTTCCCTTTAAACGCTTTAAACTATTCACCTAATTACTACTATTAAACAAAAACTTACCCATTTTAGAGAATTTAGGATAAATTATTTATCCTGCAATTAATTGCAGTTATAACCCACTCTTTGCCATCAGAATCCACTTATTCACAAACTCCGGAACATTTTGGGAACGAACAATAGCTATAGTTATTCTAGCCAATTTCACGAGTTCACATTTGGGCTGAATTGGAGAAATGGATGGTCTATTGACAAAAATTATGTTTCCTTAGCAATTCATTTCTACTCTTCGAATTAGTAAGTTGTTACTACTAAACAGATTAGTAGAATACCCTTACTAATTGATTTAGTAACATAAATCTTACCATTTCATATAGTAGAAACTGATAAAATTACTAATTTAACAGTCAGATACAATGCTACTTATTGAATTAGTAAAATTTCTAGTAATTCGGATTTAGAGAGCATCGTGCGCCGTACGCGCGTTCGCAAGTTTGAGCACGTATAGGGTGCGCGTCTGTTGGTTGTCACGCTTCGCGCTCGATAATGTATTTACCTCGCTCAGCCTTTGTACTTCCACCACATTTGTGCACAGACAGCTTGTGAATTCTCTTTTGTTAAAGCTTCTTCGGCTGTAAAGAACACATTCTCATCACTATTATATCAAATGTATATTACATTTATTTCTGTACTTCGACCTGAGATCGCTTATTCGGATATTGCAAAATAAAGTACAAATTTTATTCATCATGATTACTTTAATATTTGTTTCTTATTTTTCATTGAATTTTATTCGCAGCTAACTGAAAATGTATATAATTTCAATAAATGTATATTATTACAATTAATTCATGATATGCATTGGTATTGAAACAGATTTTTTACTATTTAAACTAAAAATACGCATCCTAGCGTAAAGGTACAATTTATAGATGAAACATTTTGTTGAATAAAATGTTATTGTAACTTGCGTTGTTTTTTCAAAAAGTTGTTTTTTTATTCCTAAGGTATTGGGATCCGATGTAGGGTCACAAGGTTGTGTATGACCACAAATTAACTGCTAGTTCTTGCATTGCAGGTTTACAAAGACTCACTTGAAAACTCCACTTTTAATAAGATAAATAAAGTAGTAATTTATTCAGATAAAATACACTCTGGATACAGAAATTGAATATAAAGATTTGAGTGTGCACTCAACGACGGACGTATTCCTTCTGAGCTCGCTGCTCCGTTCTCACTCCGCAGACCTTCGCTCTCGTCACCTCTTCTCTCTCTTTCTAACCTAGCGTGAATGATCTCTCCTTCTACCTTATCGGGATGGACATGCGCATGATCCCTACACACTCCCCTCCGAGTGTTAACGTTACAGAGAATATACA
>CAKNXH010001791.1:92018-158701 GCA_932178445.1 Andricus quercusramuli
TTTATTTTGAAAAATCAATTTAGTCTTTTGAAATTTAGGTAAAACTTTATAGTGTAAATTATGTAATTGAAATTTATTAGTGTGATTTTGAATATGTACTGGAATTAAGGTTTCTTTTCTGCATCTTATTAAAAAGGTACGTTGCTCCTTAAGATGGACTAGTCTTCTTTGGACGTTTATCCAGTTTCCCAGTTCCAATCTAATGTTTTGACCGTACTTTTACCTAAATTTCAAAAGACTAAATTGATTTTTCAAAATAAATGCTTAAATTGTGAAGTGAATAACACGATTGAAAATATTCAGGATTTAGCTCATCATGCTAACTACATAAAGTACCGCTTATTGAGATATGTTGAAGAAGATTCAATTCACGCTTTTTTCAATTCACAAGAACAGGGTTTATATAACTTAAAGTATGCCAAAAGATTAGAATGTATAAGGAAGTTTAATTTATTGAAAAGCAGGGAGTTAGAGATAAATCAGAAGAATAAGGATTTTAGATTAAAAAAATGTTTCAAAAATGTATCCAATGTCGAAATCCCAGATAAGATAGCTGAAACCTTGGCTCTGGGAGGTAATTTTGGTGTTCCTTTTAATGCTAATAAAATTCCCGTTAACAATATTGTTGCAAACATTGAAAATTGTATCAAAAATCTTAAACAAGATGATCAAAAACTCAACATTCGAAAAGCTGTAACGGAACTTGTTTCCAATCATTGTAGAAACAATAAATTTAAAAATAGAAACCAAACCTTTGAAACTATTAAAAGTTACCAAAAAGAGCATAAAGAATTATTATTTCTGAAAGCCGATAAAGGCAATATCACGGTTGCAACAAATAGATTTGATTATAACCAAACTGTCGAGAATATTTTTAAAAACAACAATTTATACAAAAATGTTAAGACTAGCTTAGTGCCCACAGTTGAAAACAAATGCAACGATATTGTTTCTAGATGGGAAAAAAAGAGATACATTAACGAACAAACGGCCTATAGATTAAAAACACATAGCAGTATTGTTGCCAAAGCTTATGCTTTACCTAAAGTGCATAAACCAGGTTTAAATTGGAGACTTATTGTTTCAACTGTTGGTTCTCCTACGTATAATTTAGCTAAGTACTTATCAAGCATTTTAAAACCGATTTCGGGAAAAACTAATGCATTTGTAAAAAATAGTTGGGAATTTAAAGATAATTTAAAAAATGTTACTGTACCAACAACACATTCGTTAGTTTCTCTTGATGTTGTTTCTATGTTTGATAATATTCCGTTAGATTTGGCTTTAGATTGCATTGAAGAAAAATTAAATTTATATCGTAACCTAACTAAAATATCAAAAAACGAGATTTTAATAGCAGCTAGAACTGTTTTTAATAATACAGTATTTTCTTTTAACAATAAATTCTATAAACAAGTATCAGGTTGTCCGATGGGGTCTCCTTTGTCTCCCATTGTTTCAAATTTAGTATTAGAAGATATAGAAAGGAGAGCATTAGAAAAATTAAATTTTACACCACTTTTATATAAACGTTATGTGGATGATATATTCTTGATTATACCAACCAATAAAATTGTAGACGTAGTAAACATTTTTAACAGCATTGATGATTCGATCCAGTTTACTTACGAAATTGAAAATGATAATTCTTTGAATTATTTAGATTTGTTGATTACTAAAACAACTGAAGGTGATTTGATAACCAATTGGTACAAAAAGCCGTCATGGTCTGGACGGTATTTAAATTATAATTCTCACCATCCGTTCAGTCAAAAAATTGGTTTAATTAAAGGTTTGGTAGATAGGTGTATAAAATTAAGTAATATAAAATTTAGAAAAGAAAATTTAGATAATTTGAAAGTCACTTTATTGCAGAATAATTATCCACTTCCGTTGATAGAAAGTGTTATAAAAGAAAGAATCCATGAAATTTATAATAGTATACAAAAAAATAATAAGCATAAAAAATGGTTGGAAAAATACAAAAAAACAGATTTAAAGGTTACCTTACCTTATGTTCAAGGTCTTTCTGAAAGACTAAGATGTTCTTTAAAAAAATTTAATATTAACGTTTATTTTAAAAATGACCACACCCTGGACAATTTTCTTTTGAGAAAAAAAGATCCTGAAAAGATTGAAAATTCATCTGGTGTCATTTACTTAATTAAATGCACTGGTTGCAATAAAGTCTACATCGGGGAAACTGGCAGAAGATTAAAAACGAGAGTTGCGGAACATAAAAGAGATTGTGAAATCGGAAATTTAAACACAGGTTTGTCTCAACATTCATGGAATTTTGACCATTTTCTTTATTTTAATTTTGAAAACATTAGAATTCTAGCAAGAGAACAGAACACTTACAAACGACGAATTATTGAATCTATTTTTATTAAAAAATTTAATAAAATTTCAATCAATCTTCAAACTGAAGTATTGAATATTAACCAGATGTATCAATGTATTATTCATTAAACTCAATATTAAAATAAAAATTTACTCCACAATTTAAATCCAAGAGTTATGGCGCGCTTTTCTTATCTGTGGTTCAATGAAAATTTGACCTGTATATCATCGTCCATTTAGTATTAGCTATAGCATAAATGTCAAATGTCTGGTTTGTCATCGTCCTAATTTCATCTGCTTTAAAATGTAATTTAATGAGTTTGGAGCCGCTCAAAATAATATTTTTGTGAGGCTCATAATTTCTTTTATCTTAACTATTTCGACATGAGATTTAAATATTCACCGTATGGAACCTTTTTTAGTCATAAAATGATTGACTTTAAATATGTATCTATTTTTTGACACGACGCAATTTTTTAACGACAGGTAACAACCAAAAATTTTATGTTAGACAGTAGGTTTTTATATTTTAGTTCCTTTTTAACTTATCATACAACAAGATTTATTTTTAGAAATGACACAATCTTTCCTGATGAAGGCCCGCAGTGAGAGCCGAAACGTTGAAGAGAATAAAACGATTTCTTAACAACAACAATTGTTTATTTTTAAATGTTTATTTATTTATTGGACCGTAAGACCGGAAAAAAGAGAAGTTTTTGAACTTTCAAATTTTGAAATTATATCAACGGTCGAAGAAAAGGAAGGTGGAACAACTTGGGATCTCGCTCCAAATAGTTGATTTAGATAATTATATCTGATTCCTTAAACCAATAATCTAATTTCTGCAAACAGGGTACCTGCGACCTTTTAGAACTTAACCGTTTATTCATATTAAATAATAAGTTTAAATATCTTTTTCTAAGTAATTATTCAAAAGCGTGTACCGACGGCAGTAGGTATGTGATGATTACGGTGTCCTAAAAAACCCAACTTTTGTTAATCACGCACCCCCTAAACTTCCATTTGGTGAAAAAATAAATGCGTATTTTTGTTTTTTCAAAAAAATGAAACTGTGGTGCTAGGTCCTTAAACAGTCCTCAAATTATTATAGATATTAATTAATGTTAATTTTCGTAAGAATAATGAATGTCTTGCAGAAATATAACTAATGGTACCAGAGGCAAAACATTGAACAAATTAGATTCACACTCATGTTTTACACTCATTATTTTACACTCAATTCTTCTGATATTTCGGAACTTAAATATTTTGTACGGTATAGTTAGCTAGTTAGTTAATTGTAATGTAGGCGGGGGCGGGCCCGTGAGTTCGCACTCCTGGCGCTCAAGCTATAAAGCCTATTGTGTCTTACCCGTGTTTATTCTCAAGGCAGTACTCCGGATCCGGCCATCCTTCGCTGAGTGTTTTTGAACCTCGGTGTGTTTCGTTGTTGCCAACGTTATGAGATTATACCTATCAGGTGCCAGGCATACTAATCGCACAGTAAATGACGTCCTCCTTTGTTGATCAGGCAAAGTGATCCTCACCCAGGCTGCCAGTCGGCAGCCTCTCTTAGCAGGCCTCCGAGAGGGGTTACGACCAGACTAGGATCGACGAAGCGATCCCTCTGAGGTGATTAGTTGGATGCACAGATTCGAAGCATAGGCCTGGTGTGGTATGTAAGTGTCTCTGTGTGTGTGTTCATTAATCGAAGACATCCAGCTACCTCCGAGCAAGGTCCCTCGAGGGGGGCCTGTCTCTACGCAAGGAGATCGCTGACTCATTTTCGAATCTTCTCAAAATCGGGTTCGACCCCCAAAGGTAGGCCCCTGACATAGCCCATTTATCATTGGTAAGGCACCACCTTTTTCTGAGGAGACTCACAGTTTAAGGTGGGTTACGAACCATCGAAGGCCTGGTAGAAGTACATAGCAAAATTTCTATTGGTACCCGGCTTAGCGATCGAAACCCAGACCTCCTGCATGGAAGTCTAACGCGCTATCGTCTGAGCCACCAAGGCTTCTTTCTTGTGAGATACAGGAATGGAAAAATGGAAAATATTTCATTTCGAAATTTCACTCATATAAAGGGTAGGTTTTTACGAGGAAGGGTAGTATTTTCGGTCTTATTTGGTCATGTTTTGTTCCACAACTTCTGGTCCATCAATTGCATTTCTTTCCAAACAATTATTATTTTGCGGAAATTAACATTAATTAATAGTTTTAATCATTTTGGGAAAGTTAAGGCCCCAGAACCAAAATCTAGTTTTTTTTTTCTAGATATGTAAAATAAAAATAGACATTTATTTTTTCACCCATTGTAATAACTTCAGGCGCGGTCAGTACATGGATGGGTGACCGTGATTCTCGCTTTAGTCGTGTTTTTTCCGCTTTTAACTACACTCCAGCTAGTGGTTAGCCGCCGAGAATAGATGAAGGCACTTGATGCGATAGAACATCCTTGTCTAAACGTGTCTGTCGGTAACCGGGTGTGCTCAGGAGTGTCGGTTTTCTGTAGTTTCCCACTTCTCTGACAAAATTTCCAGACGAATGTGAGCGTTTCAAATAAAAGTCCGGCTGCAGACGATAGGGGTTGAAATAAAGCCGTGCCTAGATTCACTGAAATTCGATGAGCGTAGCCCAAATATTTTAGGTGTGCCTAGACACATCATCGAAATTCGACATCTTAGCAGTATTTAAAATTGTAATATTTGAGATTTTAAATCATTCCAATGTGCAGAAAATGTGCGTATTCTTTGCTTATTGAAATCGAACAGTCTTTGAATTTGTCAATATTGTTTGAATATTACAAATCATTGATAAAAAATGCAATTAAATATTTAATAGTTTACGTTTATTAAAGGTAAAGTATATTTTTCCTGCTCGGTGGGTTCCTGTCACCACTACGCAGCGCGTCTTCGGGTTGCGGATAGAGGAACGGCCCGTTAGGCTGAACAGCCCCTCAGGTTAGCTGCAAATACAAGAATAAGCAGCCGCGGACAGCCGATAGGAACCAGTCGTGGGTGTGGTGAGCCCAGCCTAAGATGTTGGCCTAGCACTGCCTAGCACTGGTAGAAAACACGATGACCATGGCTTGGGAGGACCCACCCATTCACGTTCATACGCAATGGGTGGGTCCTGACAGGCCGAGGTGCAGCGTGTATCCACCTAGAAACACTGCCCGAACCAAAACTAAAAATCTTGTAAGGGAAAAATCCTGCTGCCCATTGGACACCGCAGCGATGACACTGCCCGCAAGGGATGTGTGGAATGATTCGCCTGTATAGGGCCGAAGGGGTATTGATGCCAGTAGGCGCGCTGCCTTGCAGGGGGACGTTAGGATACGAGGATGAAACTGTAATGTGTCTGACGACAAGTTGACATGGTCCTTGTCATAGTCGGAAAGCTCCCATACTTAGACCTAGGGAGGTATGGGGGTTATCACTCCTGGGACAGTGGACTTACCTACGATCGGAATAGGATCCTAACGTGCGGATTATCTTGAAACTACCATGGCTAACTTGCAAAAACAAAAAACTACAGTTAAAGATCTAAGGGTGGGAACTCTACACGCGCGTAGCCTAAGTACTGGCGGATTTAGCGAACTCATTAAGATAGCAAATGATTACAATACTGACTTAATAGCACTCCAGGAAACATGCTGGCCGGGCGATTTCGCGTCAATTTCTAAGGATAACTATACTTTTCACTATGGGGGAGCTAAGGAATGGAGACTGGGGACCGGTTTTCTTATTAATAAACGAATCTCGCAAGCGGTTATCGACATGCAATTCATTAACGATCGGTTATCATACATTGTACTGAAGGGTATTTTCAGCAAACAGGTATTAATCAATGTGCACTGCCCCACCGAGGACAAAGACGAAGACACTAAAGATCTCTTTTACGAAACAATCGAGCAGGTTTTTGACAAGTTCTCAGCTTTTGACGCAAAAATAGTATTGGGAGATTTCAACGCGAAAATTGGAAAAGAACCGATGTATAGGCCTACAATAGGATCAGAAAGTTTGCATGAGGTCAGTAATGATAATGGAACTAGAGTAATAAACTTTGCAGCTTCAAAGAACCTCGTTGTCAAAAGCACATATTTCAAGCATAAAAATATACATAAGGCCACCTGGAGATCACCAGATGGTAACACTCACAATCAGATTGATCACGTTCTAATTGACAGAAGACGTCATACAAACATTATCGATATAAGATCGTATAGGGGAGCGGATTTAAATTCAGACCATTTTCTCGTGATAGTAAAAATAAGATCTAGGCTAGCGATAACTAAGAAAACAAGCCGCACAGAGCCAACAGTTCGTTTCAATATAGATAAGTTCAAAACAGCAACAGAAACATTAAATTATCAAGTTGAGATTTCTAATAGCTTTGATGCTCTCCAAGAACAGAGAGACGATAACAATAATTACGAGGAGGACCCGCAAACCCTATGGAGCAATATAAAAAAGGCGGTAAAGACAGCCGCGAAACTTACGATAGGTTTAAAGAAAGTAACAAAAAGCAAACCATGATATGACGACGAGTGCAAACTCGGGTTTGAAAAACGTTGGAAGGCCAGACTAAGTAGTTTACAAAATAAGTGCGATCAAACACATAAGAAGTATCTCGAGATTAGTAAAAGTACAAATAGGCTCTATAGATCCAAGAAAAGGGAGTGGGAAAAGAATAAAATACTAGCAATAGAAACGCATAATAAACAGAATAACCCGCGCGAGATGTACAGGGGAATAAATTTTATAAGGAAAGGCTTTCAAAGTAGAACGGAAGTAATGAGGGACGAAAATGGCAATCTAGTAGCCGATGCGACAGAGAGACTGAATTTATGGAAAGAATATTTCGATAAACTATTAAATGTACGCGAAGCCCCCGTTGAAGGTAATCTCGGCGAAATTCACACTGCTGATCTATTAATTGATGATCCTGCTGATGTAGAAATAGAAATGGCCATAAAGAAGTTGAAAAATAACAAAGCCGCGGGCATCGATGACCTACCGGCTGAACTGATAAAAAATGGAGGCCCTTGCCTCAAAAGAAAAATTTGTAAATTAATACGCACAGTTTGGAAAACAGAACGCATTCCAGAGGAATGGAATGACTCTATTGTTATTCCTATCTTTAAAAAAGGCGATAAAATGAACTGTAACAATTATCGGGGAATTTCACTTGTGTCGTCGTGTTATAAGATCCTGTCCAATGTAATCTTAGGTAGGCTAACTCCTCTCGCCGAGGAAATCATTGGGGATTACCAGTGTGGATTCCGCCGAAACCGATCTACAAGCGATCAAATGTTCACAATTAGACAACTGCTAGAAAAAAAATGGGAATTTAATGAAGCAGTGCATCAGCTATTTATCGATTTTAAAAAAGCTTACGACTCTATTATACGCGCGCGAATGTACTGGATCCTGGAGTTCTTGGGTGTGCCAAGAAAATTGGTTAGACTTATCGAAATTTGCTTAAGCGGCAGTAGGGGAAGAGTACGCGTAAACGGAAGGTTATCTGAAGAGTTTTCGATCCGCGATGGTCTGAAACAGGGCGATGCACTTTCGTGCGTCCTTTTTAACTTAGTTTTAGAATACGTGGTTAGGCAAGTGCAGGCGAATCCGACCGGTGCTACCCTCAATGGGGTAATACAAATTCTTGGATATGCGGATGATCTCGACATACTAGGGGATGATAAAGAAACGGTAGCAAAAAATGCAGAAATCTTGATCACAAAAGCCAAAGATATTGGCTTGGAGGTTAGCGAAACGAAAACAAAATATATGACCGTCGTCAGATCTGAACAAAGTAATCAAGACGGGGATCTAACAGCCGGAAATATGAAATTCGAAAGGGTTAGCGAGTTTAAATACCTCGGGTCAATTATAACTAGCGAAAATAAGATTAAAACGGAAATCAACGCGCGATTGTACGCTGGCAATGGGTGCTATTATGCAGCAAACACACTATTAAAATCGCGATTGCTATCTAGAAACATCAAAGTAAGAATCTACAAAACAATAATAATGCCGGTCGTCATGTACGGGTGCGAAACGTGGGCGCTGACGAAAGGAGAGGAGAATAGGTTTAGAGTTTTTGAGAATAAAGTACTTAGAAAAATCTATGGTCCAAAAAGGGACGAAGAGACCGGCGAATGGAGAAAACTGCATAATGATGAGCTGCATCCTCTGTACGGGTCAGCAAATATTAATAGAGTAATGAAAGCGCGTAAACTAAGATGGGCGGGGCATGTAGCAAGAATGGGAAATGAAAGAACAGTGGCGCAAGTTTTAAGAGGGAGACCGATTGGTAAGAGACCCTTAGGCAGACCGAGAAACAGATGGGAGAAAAATGTAAGGGATGATTTAAAAGAACTAGGACATGATTACTTAAACTGGATGGAGGATGCACAGGATAGAGATGTGTGGCGGTCTCGGGTTAGTGAGGCAATGAACTTTCGAGTTCGAACTGCTAATCTATAATAATAATAATAATAAAGTATATTTTTCAAATCTAATAAAAATGGTCTCTCTTTCTGAACAATTGGCCCATGATTCCTCGTTTTCTCATAAGTTCGAACTCAAAAAGCTACATCCAACATATACATAGGTGCGTTATTCCTTACACACATTGTACTGAAGTAACCGACTGGAATATAAATTATAAAGGTCGGAATCGTTTGGAAATTCTGTTCACGCACCAACCTGTCACCCTTTCGATGTGCTTGGAAATGTAACCCCTTTCAAGCGTACAGCTACTACTGTCACTGTAACTAAATAAACATACACTCATGAAAATCTATCGCAAATATTGAGTGAACACACGTCAATTTCAAATTGAAAGCAATATTGCTACAAGATATATATTGATAATTAAAGCAAAAATATGAAAAAATTAATAATTATATGTCAAGAAAGGCTCTTTTGAAAAACCAAAGCGATTTTCTACTTTATGTTTGAATTTAAGAAGAGACTCAACAATCGGTTTTTTTTGCTGAAATGCGAACTAAATTACTAGAACATAACAAGAAAAATCAACTACTTTGATTGACAAGTTAACTATTATATTTTTGGTTCGGAATTTACCTCGCTTGATTAAAAATTCTAAAGTTTGGTTGAAAATGTTATTATTTCGCTGAAAATGCAACTACTTTTTGTTAGAAAGTAATTGCTGTCGGTAAAAAAGTCAGCTAGCTGGTTGAAAGGTGAACCACTTTGTTAAAAATTAATTTTTTTGGTTTTAGATTCATCTTCTGGTTTGAAAATGTAACTATTCCATGTTCAGAAACTTGATGTTCTGGGTGAAAAATCATCTTTTGGGTTGAAGTTTTTCGCTGAAAATTCATTTTTCAAAGATTTATCTTATTAGTTGAAAATTCATCTTTTTGGTTGAAAATGGGGATGGGGTCAACTTTTCACGTAACAACTTTGCATGTGCCCAACTGTGCACGCCGGTGGCCAGACGGACAAGTGTGCACTTCGTTGTTCAGACGGACAACTGTGCATGTGCCATCTGTGTGCGTCGAAATTCAGACGTGTACAGTTGTCCAAGTACCATCTGTGCACGTGCACAGATGGCCTCCTGTGGATTTGTTCGTGCACAGATGTCACTTTGCTAACTGTGCATTTGCACACATATCAGTTGCCCAACTGTGCACGTGCACAGGTGTCACCTGCCCAACTGTGCACATGTACAGATGGAACTTGCCTAACTGTGCACGTTTATGTCCTTACATAAGGGTTGTACGAGGGTGATCCTTTATATCTACGTATGATAAATTTTTAACAGTTAAAATTATTCAATCCTGGTGGAATGGAGCGTACTGACTTTCTTAATGTTAGTTTAAGAATGTTTCAAATATTATTTTGATGAAATTATTTCCTTCAAATTATTATAGATATATGAAAATCTCTTTCTGTTCGACCTCCTCAAAAACGCGCCATTGTATGCACGTGAAGCAGGCGTAATGTGGCCGCTTCCAGCCCAGTGACGTTCGGACATGCGCACTCGGCCGCCGGGCCGCCATGAAACATTACGCCTGCTACATGAAACTTTACGCCCGCTATATAAAAATTAAGGCCCGCTACACATACACACACAAAATGTAAATATCTTATACAAAGTTTAGAACATTGTATTAGACATTTATCAACTGACGAAAGTTAAATTAAATGAATTTAAGCATTCTCTATGAGGAAGCAAAATAAATTTAAAGGAAGATTTTCTTATATTTATAACGATTAGAGAGGAATGTTTTCATAAAAATAGGCTTTTAAATATTTTTGAGCAAACTTTAAAAAAGTTAGTACACTCCATTGCACCAAGATTGAATAATATTAACTGCTGAAAATTTATTATACAGTCAAACCTCGTTTATCGGGACACTCATTTATCGTGATCTTCACTTATCGGGATCTTGCAACCTCTTTTATCGGGACATCTTGTTCCCATTCCAAAACCACCGCTCCTTATACATAAGCACTTGAAGTGGGGTAATGTGAGAGCGTGCTGGGAGTAGCGGGAATTTAAAATTCTTTTTGATCATTTGCGATCAAACCTGACATAACCCGTAAATAACAACACAGCAAGGTGTCATGGCAATCCGTCTTGAAGCTGCGGGTAGTAGTAGGAGACCCTTCCGAATCCCGATAAACGAGGTGTTTACATTTCGAGGGCGTCCCGATAAACGAGGTTTCACTGTACATACATACAAAACTCGTAAAAACCCTTGCGTAAAGACATAAACGTGCACAGTTGGGCAAGTGACATTTGTGCACGTGCACAGTTAGGCAAGTTCCACCTGTGCACGTCGAAATTTAGACGTACACAGTTGTCGAAGTACCATCTGTGCACGTGCACAGTTGTCCAAGTGACAACTGTACACGTCGAAATTTCGACGTGCACAGATGGGCTCCTGTGGACTTGGACGTGCACGGATTGACGTGCACAGTTGTCCGTCCGGCCACCGACGTGCACAGTTGGGCACGTGCAAAGTTGCTACGTACAAAGTTGTCCATCACCCTTGAAAATGTAGGGGAGAGTCACCAGTTGCGGGCACTCTCCGGTTGTGGACACCTCTACGTAACAACTGACAGAATACACATATGCCGGATCTCACTGGTGGCGTACTTGTATTCTGACAGTAGTACACAGTTTTCGAGGTGATATCAACGTAAATAGACGATTTGTACATTAGCTGCGATCATATTGAAGAAAATAAGTAAAAATCAACGCATTTGTAATTTACCAATGTTTAAAACTGCGATAAATCAAAGTAAATAATCTCAAACAGGTGAGTGTTATCGATATTTCTACAGTATTTTCGTTTTGATTTAAGATGTCCCACCTCGTTTCCTAATCTAAATCTTATTATTCTGGTCCATCATTTCTCTCCCCATCCCTTTTCTAAATACTTTGGTAGTCCTTCCTTTTTTATCATCTTATACCATATATTATATTTGATTCCTTAATCGTGCCACATCTTTCTATTAATTGAATTTCTCTCTGCCTCTTTTCCACTTCTTCATAGTTGACTCCAGTCCCGTCTTCTATATCACTAGCCTGAAAGAACTCCCTCCTTTCTTCCTGACATCTCGTTAATTCCATCGCCTTCCCTCTCCTTTCTTCTACCTCCATTAGACAATTTCTCGCTAATTCTCCTCCCTTTCCCTTCCTCAGCATCGTCTCAAAATTCCATGCCCTCTTTCCCGCTCTAGTACTTAATTTATCCCTTTGCGCTTCTTCTCTCACCATGTATCCCGGTGGCCTCCAGTCTACCCCTAGCGTCCACCTTAGATACCTTTCTTGTAATTTTTCAATCGCTTTCCTTTCTTTCCATCCCCATATCTCTGCTCCATAACATAATAACAGCCATACCAGCGTATCAAGTAACCACATTCTCCTTCTCCAAATTTTTTTAAACCTTCTTTTTCCTATTCCCCATATCTGTTCCATTACCCCTGCTGCTTTTTTCATCCGTTCTCTTATATGAGCTCTATGATCTCCATTTGCTTGCAAGGTATACCCCAAATAACTAAACTCTTTTACTTCTTCTAATTTTTTTCCCTTCCATCTGCTCGTCCATTCTTTCTTCCTTCCTCCTCATTTTCTAAACCGCATCATCTTTGTCTTTTCTACATTTAAATTTAACTTTTTTCCATCCAAGTATTTCTCTAATCCTGTAATTAAGCCCGCCATCCCTTCCTCATGCTCTGTCATCAACACTATATCGTCTGCGTATGCCAGTCTATATATCTTTTCGTTCCCTATACTAATTTCTCCCCACTCTTTTCTCTCCATTTCTTCTTCCAAGTCTGATATTAACATATTAAATAAAACTGGGCTCAGAGGACATCCTTGCTTTGTGTCTCTCTAAAAATTTCCGATACTCTCTTTATTAATCCCTCTCGTATCCCCAATTTCACCGTATCTTTTTCTATCTCACCTCGGTCTAATGAGTCAAACGCCGCCTTGAAGTCCACGAACACTGCTATCATTGCCCCTTTCTCCCTTTTAATATTCTTATTTATTAACCTCTCCGATAGAGCAGTCACATATACTTTATACAGTGTTGGCATTAGTGTCACTCCTCTATAATCTTTAACCTCCTTCCCTTCGCCTTTCTTCACTATTGGTATCACTACTCCTTCTTTCCATAACTCTGGCCACCCCTCTCCGCTCCATACTTTATTCCACATTATCCTTGCCCATTCCTTTAATTCTGTCCCCCCATATTTCCATACTTCATTTAGAGTATCATCTATACCAGGTGCCTTTCCATCTCTCATCATCCCTAATACCTTGACTATTTCCTCCCTTGTAATGTCCTCCTCCTCATCTGTTTCCCTACCATCTTCTGCTCCTTTCCTAACTTTCCTCTCTACCCCTCCTAGTAATTTCATAAAATATTTTTTCCATTCTACCATCTCAATATCCTGGTTTACTCTTTTACTTCTTCTTCTCTCTTTACTTACCACCTTGCAAACCTCTTCTTCCGTCCTAGCCTTCTCCGCTTCTTCTTCAAACCTTTTATTTTCCTCCTTTTTTTTTATCACACAACTCAGTATACTGCTTCTTTTTTCTCCTATATTCTTCTCCAACACTTGTCCCTTTTCTCCATTATCTTAATAACCTCCTCACTTCCTTCTTCTTCTGTTTACAATCTTCATCCCATACACTTCTATCCCCTCCTTCACTAACTTCTTTTTTGCTTGTGCACTCTAATACTCCTTTTAATTCTTCTACCATTATTCCCATTTCCTCGTTTACATTTCCTTCCCCCATTCTGATATTCCTGACTTTTTCTTTAAACTGTTCTTTACCTTCCATTGATGAATCCCCTATTCCTGCTCTTTTTACTTTTGCTTCCTTTTTAATCTTATTGTTATTACTCATTTCCTAATCTTAGACCCTTTATCACTACCCTATTCAAAATTCCGACGTAGTATATGACGTCGTTTACTACGTCGTATACTACGTCGTTTACTACGTTGTATACTACGTTGTGGAAATGTTTACTTAACAAATATAATTTGTTTATGATAAATTATGAAACTTCAATATTAGAGGGTTATTCAAGGATTAAGATAAAACCTTTTTTTTTAGATTGTATATATTATTATAAGTAAAAACCATAGTTTGATGATATACAAAATTCCGACGTAGTATTGGACGTAGTACACGACGTAGGATACGACGTAGTGTACGGCGTAGTGTACGACGCAGTAAACGACTTAGTAAACGGCGTCGTATACTACGGCGGAAATTGGGATATTATGCGACGTAGTAAACTACGTCCTATACTACGTGGCAAACAACGCCCTATACTGCGTAGTATACTACGTCGTATACAACGTCGTATACTATCCCAATTTCCGGCGTAGTATACGACGTCGCTTACTACGTCGTTTACGACGTCGTATACTATGTCGGAATTTTCAATAGGGTATGTGATAAACTCACTGAGCTTTCAAATTTTTGTAATCTACCTTCCGACTCATTTACCTTTTTATTAGGCTCTTCCTTCTTTTCTAGTCTTTGCTCAGACATCTGCACCCTTTTCTCTAGCTTTTCCCTGACTTCTTCCCATTTCCTCATTTCTTTCCTAAGTTCGGCCATTTCCTGTCTAATTTCTTTCCTTATTTGCTCCACCCTTTTCTCCTGCTTTTCTTCATACATCCCCATTACTTCTATCATCATTTCACGTGTTTCTTTCAATCTTTCCGTGTCCATCGGATCTTTATCCTCAGCTCTGTCTCTTTCTGTCCCCTTATTTTTCTCATCCATTTTTGGATTTTTCAAGCTTGCCCCTATATCTTCCTTGTCTTCACTGCTTCTTCCTCTCTTCCTTTTGATGAATTCCTCAATCCATCTGACGTTCTTCACCCTCAATGTATCCTTTTCTATCGTTTTTCGATACTTTCCCCTTGCCCTCTTATCTTTGTTCTCCCCTTTCGGTGTACTGAAAACTTGCTGATCTGAATTCCTTCTTTCCTTGATAGTATTCGCTCCGCTAGCAATGAACCGAATTGAACGATCCCGCCTTCTATCGTTCTCTGTCTCTATCTATCGTCGCGTCTACCTGCCTTGCCTTTCTCCTTCTCTATCCTGCCCTGCTACGACCAACCTGGTCTCCCACCCTGGCACAAACCTCAAACCCACCTAACCTCAACTTCCACACAGATCTGTCTTGATCCCTAAAAATGTCCTCACACCCTTGCAACTCTTTCAATCTATCAATAAATCCTTACAAACTAACCCCTTTACATACATCTAAAATTCACTCACCTCAAATTTCACAACAATAAATTATCAGAACAACTCAGAACCAAATTTCACCGCTGCCACACACTTCACGCGGGAAACGGAAGTCAATTCCAGCCCCCTGGAACTCTGAGTTGAAAATGTACAATGTGTTGACGGTGGCCGTGTGGTGGCGCCAGCTATGCACTTGGCCTATGATCGTTGCAAATGCATGGCAAAATGATAAAATTGAATTTAATAACACATTAAAAGTAATTTACTGACAGTATTGAATAATCTTTGAGTGTTTTTAATTATCTTTGCAACATTTTCCATCCTCTAAGCTAAAGAAAACTGAGAGAAACTGCTTTTAGATGTAAAAATCTGCATGTATTTACAGATGTTCCAAAATATCCACGGTGTTGAAATTTTGAACTTTAGATTATAAATAAATGATATCTTAATATATTTTCAGGATGACCGCTGGACCGGGAAACCGGAAATTTTATAAAACCGGGAAATGACAGTGAATTTATTTTTTATCGGGAATTTTACAAATATTTAGAAAAAAAATCGGTCTCAGTTTGATTTTAACAGTTTTTAAAATAATTAGTTGAATTTTGATCTGTTTCAATTATATCATTCAGTTTACAATGCGTAATTCAAAAATCTTTCACTTGAAAATTTTCTATTTTAGCTTTTGATTGTTAAGCGTACATTTTCCATTAAAAGAATTCAAAAATGCAGTTTTAAAGACTTACAAATTTTTAAATTAGAAGCATTTGGGATCAGAAAATTTGGATAAAAAATCTTTTTAATTGATCAACTGTGGATGTAAATTATAATGATTTTTAAAATTGAACTGTGCATTAAAGATTCAAAAGTGAATAATAATTAATTTTGCAAGATGATGCGAAATCCGTTCAAAATTTAATAATTTTAAGATTTTAACGTTAAAGATTAAACTGTTTAAATTGGAAAGTTAGTAGTTAAACAAATGTAAATGCATGATTGAAACTTTATAAAATATTTAAAACTGTAAAATAACTTCAAAACAATATATTCATACCTAAAGACTTTTATTAAATTTAACATTATTGTTTTAGTCTAAAAGTTGAAACTTTAAAATTGGAATTTTTTCAATTATGAAAAACGACAATAGCTCAATATTTAGAAATTTTTGACTGTTCATTTAAAATCAGTAATTATAAATCAAAAATTCAAATTTAAACAAAAAACTAAACTTTGAACATTAAAATTTTAATTGTTCTATTTCAAAAATTTTAATTTGCAAGTAAAATTATTGAATTTTGATGTATAATAAATATTGAACACCTATTATTATTCCTAGAAAAAATTCAAGTGAGTTGAATTTTGTTTCAATTTAAAATTTGAAATGATTTTAAATAATTTATACAAAGTGTCTGCGTAAACCGACAAAATTTGGCTATTCGTACTGAAATTTCGGTACAAATAGCCCACGGCCTAATTTAAAACAAAATATAGATTTGTGCACGTTTCGAACGAAAAATTTAGAAGATTTTTATGAATTGTGAAAGGCTTTCAAATAATAAGAAATATTTTCTTAAGATTTCTAGGAAAATTGAAAGTGACCTTTTATTTTGAAAAATAAATTTTAAGAGAATATTTAAACAGGTTTAAAAAGATTTCTGAAATTGTCGAAAATGAATCTGGAAGATTTTAAGGAAATATTTTTTGTTTTGCAGGATTTAAACGAAATTTGAGGAAGAATTCGAATCATTTTGAAAGATGTTTAGAAGGTCTGAAAAATTAAAAAATTAATTCATAATTTGAAAAAATGTAAAACAACGTGTAGATGTTTCAAGATCTTGAAATAAAATTTTGAAGCTTTTCAAGGATTTTTAAACTATTTGAAATAAAAATATCTTAACTTCTGATTTAATAAGTGTTCCGTTTATGTCAAAAGTGTAATCGTTCAATTTTTAATATTTCTAGCTTAAAATTGCTTAAAATGACCCTGATTTTCAAATTTTCAACTTTGAAAAAGTGAACCAAAAATATACATTGTAAACAAATTTAATTAATTTTAATGATTTCATTTTAAAAATTGCTTTTCGGCATGACTATTATTATGAAATTTAATTTAAAATTTAAGACGAAAATGGAATTTTCATTATACTTGTTTACAATTACATTATTATTGTTTACAATACAATTTTCATTGTTCATTTAACAATAGTTTTTAGGGTTTGATGTTTTTCTCTCTCACTTTAGGTAAAAGTAGCAAATATTATTTAATCATAATGCTATAGGGCTTATTTTAATCCTTAAAAGATTCTCTGCAAATGTCATTGGTACGTTTTTATTGAAACAATTTTATTTAGGATTTATAAAATTGTGATTTTTGTAAACAATAGGTTTTCAGAAATAAATTTGTTTAAATAAAAACGTACCAATAAGATTTGCAGAGAACCTGAAAAAAGAAAAACATTAAACTCTAAATAGTTATTGTCAAATAAAGAAAACACGAAATATTTTTTTCAAAAGTTCACCTCGAGTTCTTTTCCAAAATTAGTTATAATTAACATTAACATATTTTCCTCGATTTTATAAATAATTTAAAACAAGTTTCATTTTTTTAACTAGAAATAACATATGATAATAAAAAATAATAATAAATTTAATAATAAATAAGGGAACCTGCGCTGATTCAAAGTTTTCTTTCAGTCGCCGTATGCCAGGCCACCTACGAAAAGGAAAAACCTGCTCCCAAACCTCGGAGGAAATATACTTATTTAAAATATTCAATAGAATCTGTTAAAATATTTAATATTTTATATACTAGACACAAATTATTCATGAAGAAAAGACTTATATACAAATACTAAGAGGCATCAGAAATTTATATATAGTTATATACAAAGTTGATTATTTTCTATTAAAAAATTGTTTTAAAATATTGGAAAATCCTAAATGAATTTAAATTAATAAATAAATAAAGTAAATATTATATAATATAATAAAAAATATTATAAAGTTTAGACGATTTTCTTCTCGGACATTTAAAAAAAGACACAAATAATGATTTGTCTGATTTAATTGCGCATGAATAATTTGTTGTAGTTAGTAGGAATGCATTGGGATTTACGTCTAAAAGCAGTGAATTTTACGATTTTCGCTAATTATTTTGAACTCAAAAGATTAAAAAAATCTTAAAGATCATCATCTTTTACCCAGAACTATCAGAAAATTATTATTCTTTAACAAACTTTATTATTTTAATACTTTTGCCTTGCATTATTTGAATTCTAAGCCAACTGCATAGCTGGTGCCACCACACAGCGACCGTCAACTCTCATGACAATATTTTCCACAGGCCTCCACAGAGAAGTGGCATGGGGCTGGTCAATTCATAGTGTTTCATACTTAGTTCAATATGGTATTGACATTAATTTTATGTGAAAGAATTTCTTCTTCCATTATTATAATAATGAAGGGATAATTTTGATGATTTACATTCGAAATTTATTTCATATGGAAGATGTAGGATGAAATACTTGATTTTTGACTTCTAAAATCATCAAAACTTAAGAATTTTTATTTATACAACTTCCAAATTGAAAAGTTCTTATTTCTAAATTTTCAAAGTTAAAGAATTTGAACTTGCAAAATATTTAAATTGAAGAATTTTAAATGGTAAATCTTGAAAATTAAAATGTTCCAAAAAATATTCAAAATTTAAATCTGGCAAATTTAATCATCTGTAATTCTACATTTTCAAAATTCAAGAATTTCCAAGTTAACTCTTCAAAATTGCAGAACTTCAAATTGTCAATCTTTAAAATTGAAGAGTTTTTAATTTTGACCATTTTTGATTAAAAATTTCTATAATTTTGATTATTTATATTATAAATGTCTTCAATTTGGAAGATTTAGAATTGAAAACTTGACTTTTGATCTTTCAAATCATCTAAATTTAGGCAGTCTTATCTATATTTTTAACATGACAGAGTTTTCAATTGTAGATCTTTAAAATTGAAATATTAAAGAAACATTTAAAATCACATCATTTTAAATTATACACATTGAAAATTAAAGGATCTTTAATCGCAAATCTTCAAGATAGACCTATTTACGCCTATTTGAGAAAGATGTTCAAAATGTTATGATTTAAAAATATAAATATTCAAGCTAAACAAGTTGGCGAATTTTTAATTGTGAATATCTACAAAATGGATCGGTGTCAGAAATGGCAGATGTAAGTAAGATTCAGAATTTCAGAATGTCTTTTAAAAACATCTTATTACGATATAAAATCCCATATTAACTTATTAATTTTTTTGTTTGCTTCTAATTCCTGCTGGGATAAAATCTTATATTCAAATGAAAGTTACCGATCATTAAAAGCCGACTGAAATTAAAATTAAAATCAAAATTTTATGAAAACCGTTGTAGCTATTTTACTATTTCTTTTACTTTATGACTAATGATTCTATTTTATAGTACTTTAAATTGGAGCATATATTTTAATTTTATAATTAGGCCATCAAAGTCGGAAGCAGATGATAAGCGCATTGTGCGCTAATTTTACGAAATAATAATGAAAATTGTCGAAGATAAGACATTTTTCAAATGTTAAACTTTTCGCCAAATAGAAATACAATTGACATGCCCAGCTTAAAATCATTTTATTCTTCCAGATAAAATTATTTATTTTTATAATGGTTATTTTGTATAATATCATTGACATTTTCAAATATAACGATGTTTTGAAAATAAAAGATTTCTTTAATTGAATTACTTTATGAAAAAGTTTTTTTGTGAATAAATTTTCGATTATCTGTAAATAAATGACATCCACGTTCTCATAGACGTGTATACTAAAAGCCCTTTGTTGCATTATAATAAAACTTTTTTTCTTGCAAATAGAATTTGCTTTGAACAAATTGCCAGTTGAGTGAACCCAAAGTCCATTTTTCTATTTTGGAGATGTTGTGCCCTTTAACAAACATTTCCGAGTTAATTTGTCCACCCTGTCAAACAGCTTTTAAACGTATTGTTAATGAGATCATTCCGGTTCCGGGAGCTTTATCCGAGAGGGGCGGCAGGTGTAGTTCAACCGCTAATAAGACCATCAAACCACTAACATAATCAATATCCAAGAAATTAGTTGCAGCACACCAGGATATAATATCGTGTCGATAGCACTTCAGTTAATTTGACCAGCTTATACCATAAAGTTCGTAATCGACAAGGCCAGTAATTGAATAACTTTCATTTTATTAGTTTTTAATTAAAAATATTTTCCGTTACTGTCAGATCAATTTATTTGAGGATTCTGAACATTTTAATACTTTTATAGTATATTGTGCATCAAGGCAGCGAACTGGTCTTTTTACGGCCGAGCGTGAGTTTTTGCTAACACGCGAGACCGTAAAAAGACTTCGCTGCCTCGGTACACACGATATTTTATGTGATAAGAGTATGGTTTCTGACTTCGCATATGACGTCTTAGGTTGGAGGTTAGTTTAAAGGAGCTATTACCGCGCAGAACAGTGCGCGTGGATCGAAGTAACGAACGCGCATGCACTCGCATTTCCCGCGGACAATAAAGTGCACTTTATCGTTCTAGGCCGGTAAAGTACCCCAACTCCAAGAATGACCTACTTCGCTGCTCCAAACCACGCCCAGAAAGTGAGTAAAACATACACGTGTTACATAAAGTACTTTATCAAGATGGATCCTTTTCTGGAATAATCATATATTTTGGACCATTTTTGTACTGTCGCACAGTGTGGCCACAAGCACTTATTGTGGACGAAATGCTGGCTACAAGCCAATTTTCAATGGATTTTGATCATTTTTTACATGACCTTATGGCTTCCAGGTATAACGAGTCGGTCCTGTCTTATACAATGGATTCAACTGATCTAAATTCCATTATAGTATATATTTTCCAGTGTAATTTTGTTTCTAAATTTATCAAATTTTGATAATTTCATTAAAAAATTATAATTCCTGATCAATTTCTTGGTGTTTTTCAAAAATAAAAGTAAAATCTATATCAATTATATTAAGTTTCAACCCTTATCCGTGGTTGAAATGCATCACATTATTAAGTGCAAAATTTACAAAATTTACAAATGAACGTAATATTTTTTGGAAAATATACATTATAATGGAACTCAAGTCAGTTCAAGTGCATAAGGCTCCTTGATTGACATAGCCTGATGGAAGTGCCCGATAAGTTATTCCAGGAGGAAACATAAAAAATCTAATTTTTATGTTATTGACAAAAAATTTTTTTTAAATAATTGCATGACAAAAACAAGTATTATCCCCCAATGCCAATTAAAAACTCTTCTTCACAAAAATAAACAATATTTTTTTCCTAACCTTTCCGATGTACCTTTTTATGATCTTTAGATTGACTAAAGAAGAGCTTAAGGCAATGCATTATCTATTTTCCAATAATTTTCAATAGTTCAGAGTAAGACGAAAAACTGTTTATAGTGCAGTGTTTCAAACATATTAATGAACAAAAGCATTTTTCTCGTGATTCGCAATGATAAGTTGTTTGAAATTCATAGTTTTCATATAAAATATGAGAGAAATGAATGCCTTATTGTATAACCAAGAAAATTACACACTAAAAGCACTTTTAAAAAATTGCTCATCACTTCACTATTCCTATAATAATACACTTTATAATAAGCACTTCAAATTCGAATCACGAATCCTCACGATGACTCTTCTGTGACTGACCAGTCACTAACACGCGTGTTTTTTAAAGGGAGACTTGGAAAAGGGGTTCGAAATGTGACAGATCACTCTCCTGTGACCAGTCACTAAAATGCCGTACTACAAAATTAAAATACAGCAAAAAATGCCGAATCTGTATACACTACGTACAAAATATTGATTTGCAAATAAAAAAGAAACAAATTTTGCAACAAAATAGTTAAATTATGAAAAAAAACAGATAATTGAAATAATCAAAAAGATTGATTTGATATAAAAGTAGACGAATTTTCATCAAAAATCAAAATATATAAATGTTCAATCAAATTCTTGAATTTTCAACTGAAAACTATCAATACCAAGCAGTTAAAAGTTTCAATGAAAATGATTAATTTTCTATCAAAAAGACGAAATAACAACAGAAGAATACATTTCCCACCAAATTGTTTAATTTTTAACTATAAAAAATCAATTTTTGATCATTAATGGAATAGATTAGAAGTAGTTCAATCTTTAATTTTCAGCAAAAAAAAAGAATAGTTAAATTTTAAGTTAAAAAGATTCGTTTTCTACACACAAAAAGACGAGTATTCAATCAAAAAGAAGAATTCTTAACCAAAAGAGATTAATTCTGGATCAAAAAAAAATATTGGCAGACTTTTCTATTAAAAAGAATTAACATTTAACGAAAAACAGTTAGATTTTCTTATCGGGTTCTATTAATTCAGTTCGCATTTAAGCCAAAAAACAAGAAAAAACAAAAAAATTTATTAAATTGAATTGAATTGTCTTTATTTATTTAATTTAAATTGTAATTAAGTTAAATTGTCTGCTTGAACTTATGCAAATGTTTGAGGCTTTTCGTTCGATCACTGAAGTTAAGCAGCGATTGACTCAGTATACTCGGATGGGAGCCGGGTATATTTATCAGCATTCAAGCTGCCTTCACTCTTAAACTAATAATAATAATAAAATTGGTTTTTTAATTCAAATGTAAGTAATTTGGGGAAAAATATTCACAATAAAATATATTGAGAAACTTGTTCTTTATAAAGTACAATATAGTGAATGATAAAACTTGTAGGAATTGCATGTTAAAAGTAAAATGATTTTTATAAAAAAATGTTGAGTGTGAGAGATTAAAGGTATAATACAATCCCGCCAAGTTCTGTGATATCTGAAGTGGCGTTTTCAAGTTTGTTTTAAAAACTTTTACAGGGTACTTTACAAGAAAAATTTCCAATCAACAAGAAAAATTTTACAAGAAAAAATACATTGTATCATGACTATTTCATAATATTAAAAAGAGAAACTACTCAAAAATCCATATTTACAAATTTTTAAATATTATCAAACTAATTATTGAATAAACAAAATTATGTTTTAGTTTCACATTTCAATTATTTGGGAGTTAAAGTATATAAACAATTTAACTTGAGGCAAAAAAATGTAAGGCAACATTGTTTATCATCTGTTGTAATATAAGGCATATATAAGGATAAAATAAAATCAATCTTTTTATGAAGAACGAAATAAATGAAGAAATTATTGGGTGTAAAGATGGGAAGAACAAGGAGGAAAATCGAGTTATAATTTGTGTAGCGAAGAAGCAATTTAGTGAGCTTTCAAGAAGCGAGTAACAAAATCCGCTTTAAATCTCAGGCTCTCCTTAATCGAGTAGCAGGTTCGTTTTCTTTACTGGCCTTTGTTTCCATTCTTTTCCTTTCTTTTCTTCTCTTTTTGCCCTTCTTTTTCGCCATTTTCGTCGGCAATTTATGTGCCGACATTGCACAGAACTTTTGCCATCAGAACCTTCACTTCTCAACCTCTATTTTTTCATCTTCCTTACGTATAGTAGCATATCCATCTTTTCTCCATATTTTTTCTCTTAGTATGTCCAAGGGCGGATCTAGGGGGCTTTTGGGGTGGTCGCCCCCCGCCCCGAAATTTTGAATTTGAACCAACTGATTATCAGACCTTACCCCCTTTTTCAAGAAAATACTTGAATCCTCAACAAAGAAAGCCTCTTCGATCAATAAAAAAGATTTCATCCAAAATGTAGAATCCTCAAGTTACAAAAGATGCATTTTTAACCAAGAAGATTAATTTTCTACCATTAGAGACAAATTGGCAACAAAATACATAAATTTTGAATCATAATTATAGTAAAATTTTAAAGGTACAAAGTCGAGCTTTCTACACAACAGTTAAATTTGTATTCAAATAATTAAATTTGAACCAAAAAGAAACATTTTGAACCAAGGAGATTTTTTTTACCAAGAAAGAAGATTTTCAACAAAATACTTGAATGTTTACCAAAGAGATTAACTTTCTACCAGAAAAGATGAATTTTCAATAAATTACGTAAATATTTAACCTAATATTTAAAATTTTTAACCAAAAAGATAAATTTTCAACAAAAAATGGAAAAGTTGAATTTTCATTCGAAAATTAATTTTCAAAATAAAAAATGAATTTACTACAAAATAGTTGAATTTTATACCAAACTATTGAATTTTCAAGACAAGAAGACGAAATTTCTGTATTAAACGGTTTAATTTTCAACCTAAAGTAGGAAGTTTCAACAAAAAAGTTAATTTTCAATCAAATAGTCATATTTTAAGTTGGAGAAATTAGTTCTTATAAAAAAAAAAACTTTCAACAAAACATATAAATTTATAACCAAAAATTTGAAGTTTGAACCAAGAAGATTATTTTTCTACCAAAAAAGTCTAGAAAAAATCAATTTTCAACCAAAAATGGAATAGTTAAATTCCCACTTGAGAAAATTAATTTTAATAAACAAAAAACGAATCATCCACAAATTAGGTAAATGTTCTACCCCAAGGTTAAATTTACTACATAGTTGTTGAAATTCCAAGACAAAAAGGACGAATTTGCTATACAACAAAATTTGGTTTTTCAGCCCAAAAATAAGAAATTTTAACCAAAAAGGTAATTTTCAATGAAATAGTTCAAATTTGAATTGAAAGAATCATTTTCCACCCCAAAAAAGGGTGGCTTCAACATGGTAGTTCAATTTTCACTCAAAGAGATGAGTTTTTATCTGCTATGATGAATCTTTACAAAGAAAAAAGAATTTTTAAGAAAGCTGCTTCACTTTCAACGAAGGAGTTGAATTGTAAACCTGAAAAGATAAATTATCAATAAAAAATTTAACAGTTAAGATTTCATAAGAAAAAAGTTTAATTTGAAATAAAACACAATATAATTTATTTAAAAAAAGACAAGTTTTCAGTAAAATAGTTAAATCTTCAAACTAAACGGGTTAATTTGCAATTAAACAGTTGCATTTTGAACCAAAAAAGGTGTTTTTTTTTAACGAAAAAGACAAATTTTCAACAAATTGCATACATTTTTAACCAAATAGTTTAATTTTCACCAACTTGTTGAATTTCTAAGCCAAAAGGATAATTTTTTATAAGGAAGTCAAATTTTTAACCCGAAAATATAAATTTTCAACAAAAAAAATTAATTTTTTGACCAAATAGTTGCAAGCCAAAAAGACGAACTTCCTGCAAAACAGTTGAATTTCCAACTCAAAAATATAAATTTGCAACAAAAAAGTTAATTTTAAAACAAACAGTTGAATACTCGACTAAACTTATAAATCTTCAGAAAAAAATGAATTTTCAATGAAGTAGTTCAACTTTCAACGAAGGAATTGAATTTTCAACCGAAAAAGATGAATTATTGAGCAAAATTGTACTCCATGCACCAAATATGCACGTGCTTACAGGTTCTTTTAATGAATTTGAACACTATAATATTGGGAAATATAAATCAAGTTGAATTTATCGTCTTATTATATTGAATTTGAAAAGTTCTTCTAAATAATTAGGGGAGCCCCCCCCCCCCTAACCCCCTTCCAAATACATTCGATGAAGAAACTTGACAATCGCTTTTTCCGAAAAATTTTCTTAATCCACCCTTTGATGTCATTTGCTTCCAGATCAGCTTTTCTCATTCTTTTCTTTTTCAATTAAATCCCTTCCTCTATTCTTATTCTTCACCTTCTTCTTCTACTTCATCCCTCTTTTTTTATTTTTCCCGTTTATGCTTTTTTGTAGTCACTTGCAAACAATCTGTATATTATGTTTCTATTAGAGGTTATGGAACGTAGCATGAATTTCAATTAGAACATTTTTTAAATTTTGCAGATTTACTTATTTTTTCAAGATTATTTTTTTTGTTTATATTTAATTCTTCTTAATTGAAAAATTTACTATTATATTTTTAGTTCAGAATTAATCCCGTTCGATTAAAAATTCTACTATTTGGTTGAAAGTTGAACTGTTTTGTAGGTAATTTTCTATTTTGGATTGATTTGAAAGCTTTGTTCTCTTTTCACTGAAAAATCCTTCTTGGTTAATAATTCAACTCTTCTTCAAAATTTGTCTTTTTTGCTTTAAAAATTCATCTCTTTTGATACAAGTTTATTCTTTTTGCTTGAAATATCAGCTATCACATTTTTTATCGAGAATTCATATTTTTAAATTGAAAAGTGAACTATCTGGTAAAGAACTCAACTATTTCATTGAAAATGCAACTATTTTGTTTAAAAATGATCTTTTTTGATTTACGATTCAACTGTTTTATTGAAAGTTGAATTAATTTGTTAAAAATTTATTTAATTGGTTGCAGATTTAACTATTTTGTTGAAAATTAGTTTTTTTCAATTTTTACTAAAAATTGATCGTTTTTAATCGGAAATTCAACTATTCCAATTTTCTTTAATAATTCCACTTTTTGGCTTGAAGATTTAACTACTTGGATGAAAATTGAACTACCTAAAAAAAGCTTATTTTATCGGTTGAAGTGAAAAATTTAACCATTTATTTTGCAATTTTTTTTTTTTGTTTGAAAGTGATCGCTTTTAGTTGAAAACTTAACTATTTGGTTGAAAATTAACACTTTTTTCATTCACATTTTCTGGTTAAAAATTTAACTATTTTGAAGAAAATTCCTCTTTTTGGCTTAAAACTTAAACTGTTTGGTTGAACAATTAACCTTTTTGTAGCGAATTTTATGTTTGCTTCATGATTTTGTTCTGTCTTGACTGAAAGATATTTTTTATTTTGAAATTCAACTTTTGTTGAAAGTTCATATTTTCTGTTTAAAAATTCGTTTGATCATCTTTTTAATTTAAAAATTCCACTGTTTTGTTGAAAATTCATCTTTTCTAATTAAAAATTTAACTATTCCATTTTAAATTAAAAATTGATTCTTTTACTTGAAAATTAAACTATTTGGTTCCAAATTTGTCCTCTTTTAGTTGAAAATTAAAATGTTTGGTTAAAAATTAACTATTTTATAACAAAGTCATCTTTTTCACTCTAAAATTCAACTGTTTTATTGAAATTTGGTCTTTTTGAATAGAAAAATCTTCCTTTTGGTTAAAAAATGCATCTTTCTTGATAGGAAAGTTATTGTTTAAAAATTAAAAATTAAAAATTGTTCTGACAATAAACTCTTTTAACGAGCAATATGTTTATCATCAACAAAGAATGTATGAGGGTTTTTGGGAAGAATAAAAAGCCTTTATACTAGTTAAGAAACTGATCTTGTATTTATATTTATAAATCGACAGTTTGACAAATCCTTCTTGTAATTTGTTAACTTGGTGAAAAATCCGACGCGCAAAATTGATTTCAATAAGCTTTTCATAACATTTGAGCTTTTAAAAAATTACTATTCAACTTTGTAATTGAAAACCAAGTCTGTAAGACTTTTCACTAACTAAACATATTTAAATTATCTACTCAATTTTTACGCTAATTACATGTCCTGCAATTCTTACCATAATTTTTTATGTTCATGGTTTTTCATATTTGGGCCTTATATTTTTAGGACCTATTATTTTGAGCATAAATCTCCTTATTTAGATTTTGAAGAGAATAACAAAATTTAATTAATTTCTGTTTATTATTGGTTTTACTTATCACTTTATCAAAATCGTTAAGTTCTCATAGTAATAATAATTTTTAATAAGTCAATTTAAATAATTTAGACAATACATTTAAAAAGTCTACGAAAGCATTTCTTCCAGACACATGCTCCCTAATGTCTGTTGCAAAACTGTTACTCTAATTTTGACTATTACGATGATTTAGAAAAATAATATTATTAATTTTGAATTAAAGCTGTTCAATATAAGCGAACAGTTTATAAGTGGTTCCGAGATGAAATTTTTCGATAATTTCATATCCAATTCGTCTATAACATTAATTTCACGATTCTGCATAACCCCCTGGAAAATGTATCCTTGTACTTTTTTTAAATTCAAATTCTCATTAAACCACATCTGTTGAAGGTGAAATTTTTAATAAAGTCTTTGAAATTAGAAAAGCTTTATTTCCCGCACAGGTCGTTGTTCAGTTTTAAAGCTGTTAAAACAGAAAGATCATTAATCAAGCGGGGTGGGAGGCTACTTTGTCGAAAGTGACAGTTTAATGACGATAGTAAATAAAGTGCTTAGATTCGTTCGTAATTCGTAATTGGCTAACAAATCGAGGGTAACTCCGTTTTCAATTTGTCCCGGATCGAGAAGCCGCTATTTATCTTTATTTCCGTGGATATAAGTACTCTCTCAAGCTATAATAGGCCTTTGACCTGACGTTATCAACCACTTGGCACACGTAACAAAATTGCTCCCTCCAAATTAAACTCTCGAGATGAAAGTATGTAAATCGATCCCATTTTAAATCCACATTTTCACACTTTTATGGGTATTTTCAGATATATTGCTCTCTCACAGGGAACGTGCATAAATTACGTAAGTTTTTTTCTGAAATTTTGAACCACGTAAATTTATTTATGAGTTATCCAAAAATAACGTAAATAAAAAAAAAAGTTCAACTTTCATCCAAGTAGTTGAATTTTCAACCAAAAAGATCAATTCATCGAAAATGTTGAATTTCCAAGTCAAAAAGACGAGATTTCTACAAAACAGTTGAATTTACATTCATTACATTTACATTTATTTCTACATTAATAATTTAATTTTAAACCAAGAAAAATAATTTGACATTAAAAAACATAAATTTTAAACAAAATACATACATTTTTCACTAAATAGTTGAATTTTCAGTGAAGAATATTAATTTTCTACAAAAAAATTGGAAATTAGGAGAAATTGATTCTTTTTCATTAATTTGTTCATAACATAATACATTTTTTTACTCTAACACAATTCATTTGATACCTATGAGGTAGCAAAGTGATCTTCAAGTGAGCACAAATAAATAGGGCCGTTATTTCTCGTGTGTACCCACTCAAAAAGTCAAAGTTGTCCGATCTAAGTTAAACTTAAGCAAAGTGTTGTGCTATTGGATAGTAGTTTATGGGGAAAAAATGTTTTCATTCGGATAAGTATTCACCGAGGGGGAGGGGGTGAAAGTTTTCGGATTTTCGCGGATATCGTCTACTTCGGCGATTTTTAACTCTTCTAATAGCAATGAAAAAAATTTGGCCTAGTACAGTTTCGATAGGGTGTTTCACGCCCTCTCGATTGCTGCTACGCATTTTCTCAAAAAATAAATATTTGACCTTCAAAAATGAAGTTCAAAAATAAATTTCACTTTTTTTGGAAATAAGACAGGTTTTTCTGATTTTTTTTGGTCTTAAAAAAAAGCTTGGGTTTTTTTCTATAAGACTATGTAGATTAGAAAGTGGGATTCGAATTTTTGATTTATGAAAATAAGCGTTGAGTACGCCGCGCCGGTACACGCATGACGCTGGCGCTAGAGCCCCGCGGGCGCTCCGTGTTGCCTTCATGGTATTGTTTTTACCAACAGTAATAATACATGCTAGTATATTTGAACTCTCTCTACATTTTATAGGGTTGAGACTGCCATTATTTAATGGCTGCATTACGTTCACTGATGAATTTGAAAAAATTCTGAATTTTGGAAAATCAAGGTATTGAATAAGAGGTGGTCGAAAAAGTGGTTTTATGGATTAAGTATAATTAAAGCTCGGAAAATTTTTTATGCTGATGTCTAGTCTTCTATCTTCCTTTCTTTCCACCTTTCGTTTTTTAGGAACAGTTTCTTTCACTTGTTTCTCATTTTCTTTTCTTCTCTTTTGGGTTTTAGTCGAATTCCGTGGCTGAGGAAAATTTCTTCAATTGAAGTCTCCCATCTTCAGTGAGTATAAATGCATGCCATTGCAAAGTCCCTTTGATTGTGACTGCAGTATCGAATCTGCTTTTCAGATTTTTAGCAGTGGCTTCGTGATCTTCCTTGCTACTAAAAATGATTTCAATTTCCTTGCTGTACTTTTTTGCCCACTGAAATAGAGATGAAGCATCTAGAATGCGATCATGGTAAGGGAGCATGTGATGGCATAGGGAAGAATGTTAAACAAAATGCAGCAAGGTTTATCCTACAATGTTCCCTTGAAGATGGCATTTTAGATGATTCTTATCTATTTCAGTGGGCAAAGAAGTACTGAAAGTAAACTGAAATCATTTTAAGTAGCAAGGAAGATCACGAAGCCACTGCTAAAGATCTGAAAAGCAGATTCGATGCTGCAGCCATAATCAAAGGGACTTTGCAATACCATGCATTTATACCTACTGAAGATGGGAGACTTCAATTGACGAAATTTTCCTCAGCCGCGGAATTCGACTACTTCCCAAAAGAGAAGAAAAGAAAATTAGAAAAAAGTGAAAGCAACTGTCACTAAAAACGAAAGGCGGAAAGAAAGGAAGATAGAAGACCAGACATCAGCATGAAAAATTTTCCGAGCTTTAATTATACTTAATCCATAAAACCACTTTTTCGACCACCTCTTATTCAATAAGTTGATTTTCCAAAATTCGAAATTTTTTCAAAATTCATCAGTGAACGTAATGCAGCCATTAAATAATGGCAGTCTCAACCCTGTAAAATGTAGAGAGAGTTCAAATATACTAGCATATATTATTAATTTTGGTAAAAACAATACCATGAAGGCACCACGGTGCACCGCGGGGCTCTATCGCCAGCGTCATGCGCGTACCGGCGTACTCAACGCTTATTTTCATAAATCAAAAATTTGAATCCCACTTTCTAATCTACATAGTCTTATAGAAAAAAACCTAAGCTTTCTTTTAGGAATAAAAAAAAAACTTGTCTTATTTCCAAAAAAAGTGAAATTTATTTTTGACCTTCATTTCTGAAGGTGGAATATTTATTTTTTGAGAAAATGCGTAGCTCCGGTCGAAAGAGCGTGAAACCCCCTATCTAAACTGTACTAGACAAAATTGTTTCATCGCTATTAGAAGAGTTAAAAATCGCCGAAATAGATGATATCCGCGAAAATCCCAAAACATTCACCCCCTCCCCCTCGGTCAATCCTTATCCGAATGACAAAATTTTTTCCCCATGAACTACTATCCAATAGCACAACACTTTCCCTAAGTTTAACTTAGATCGGACAATTTGGACTTTTTAAGTGTGTACACTTGAGAAATAACGCCCCAAATACACCTAATACAGTACTTTGCATTGGTATATTATATTGAAAAAAAAAAACCGAGGAAAAAACTAGTTCCATACATTTTTGGAACTCACTTTTTTATGCATAAACTAGATTTCCGAACCTAATTTAAGCTTGGTACCAACTACCAGCATTAGGTGTTTTTTCTTTACTATTATAATTCTTTAATTATTCAATTATTTAAATTCCGTTTTACATTCTCATTCTAATGAGAAGGTATTGGTTTTATGTAATATTTGACTTGGTCGGTTTTCATCAAATCTCCACTTTTTGAGACCCCCTGAGCTAGAAAAAAAGGTTTTTACCAAGGTGTCTGTCTGTCTGTAGTCTGTAGTCTGTCTGTCTGTCTGTCTGTAGGCACGATAACTTTCGAAAAAATAATCAGATTGGGTTGTGCTTTGGCACACTTTTTTAGGGCCTAAAAAGAAAGAACAAGTTCGTTAACCAGCTATTTCGGATGAAAATTCAAAAAGTGAGCACATTTTGAAAATTTTTGAGAACACTTTTTCTGAAGATTTGGAAATTCTATGGACAGTTATTAGTAGCAAGCAAAAAGAGGAAAAAAATATCCTAATGACTTTTTCAGATAAAAAAAAAATATCAGAGTTATAGCATTTTCAAAATTCCAAAAAACAAACGACAGTGAACATTTTAAGCCGAAAAACGCACGTTATGAAAAAAAGTCAGGAGAAGAAAAACGTTGATTTTTGAACAGCTTACAATATTTTCATAACAACTTTTTGAATTTTTCAAAAAATAAAAAATTTAAATTCTGATCACATAACAAAATAATGAGAAATCAAAAATTCCATTTTGCTGTGAAGCTATGCAAGATACGACAAAAGATGACTGAACCAAAATTATGCTCCTAAAAAAGATCTACGAATTTGTTATTATTCACTTTTTGATATGACGCGTAGTTTTTGTTTTATTCGTAAAAAACTGTATTGAAAATAGAAAAAATAAATTTTTAGACGAATAACAAGCTACGAAAAACATGACGGAGACAACATTTGTTCATTCAAAGAAAAGGTACAAATTTGTTATCCATCATGTTTCGATAGGATGCGTAGTTTTTATTTTATTCGTGAAAATAACATTGACAGCAAAAGAAATCAAATTTTTGGAAAACTTTGGAAAAATCAATTTTCATTGTAAGAATATATTCAAAATGAAAAAATAACTTTTTTGAAAAACGGGAAATCTAAAATAACATTTTAGCTAATAAAATTTGTCGCCTAATTTATATAATTATTCTTGATTTGAAATCAAATACAAATCGCGAAGCGCAAGTATCTGGATGAGAATGTATTCCTTAAGGTCGATAGAACCTTGAGTAAATAAATTTCCTTTTCAGTCTAAAATAAAAACAAATTTAACAATCACTTAATATGTAGAGGCAGATTTTTTATTACTCATTTAGGTGGAAATCTATTTTTCATATAGATGACTTGAAACTTAAAAAATTGAATATGCCTTCTAAATTATCTAGTTAATGTTTGTCACAATTAAAAAATTTCTTCTACTTTATTAGTTACTATGAATGGAAGCTTCTAATATACCCCATAAGAGTTTACATTTTTCTTGTATCGCTTCCCTATTCCCCTACGCACCCCCCCCCCCCACGCACTTCATTGGTAGTGGAAGGGGGACCTACAGTTTAAGGTGGGTTCTGAACCACCAATAGCAACAGCTTTAAATACTTAGAGAACCTTTTTCTCCAGAGGCACCGGTTCCACGACTCTCCGGAGATAAACAACTCCTTTGCTAGGCTAGTGTTCACCACATGGGCCGCCGTGGAGGCACATACGGCGCGCCGAGGCTCTTCCAGAGTGCGAGGCGGGAATGAAACCCTCAAGCTGAAGGAGTGGGTCCAAGCCTACGCCTTAACCCATACGACCATCGTCCCACTTTACTTCATTAGTTTATAATATAATGAAAAAGGGTTTCAATTTATAATAATTAACGCAACACACAAAATGGATTAAAATAAATATAGAATGAAAAGTAATTTCACGAAACGTTAAATATTCTTTCTAATTGAAAATATAGCAATAATTTATAAAGTTATCTTCAGATGTCATATGCAAACAAGAAATTCTATATTTATGTAATTAGAACATGAAAAAGTACTAAATTGAAGAGTTTGTTTTACTTTTTATTTATTTATCAACCCGACTGATTATAATAGCCAATTTTAAATTTCACTTTGATCAATAGATTTCAAACTACAATATATCCTTAAATATTGATAAATTAATTTAAGTTATAACTATTTCTTCATTGCAAATAATATTTGCAATTCATAAGAAATAAAGACTCGTGTGAATGATTTTTTTTTAGTTCAAAAATCTCTTGATTGACGAGAATTTTTTACATTCGTGAGTTCGATAGAGCGTATATTCCGATTTGACAAAGACGAATGCGTTATCTAGCTTCGTGAAATCGAGGCTCCGTGATGTCAGATCTAGTATGAAAATGATTGATCGTCTTTAGAAGGGTTTTTCTTTGAAACAAGTGCTATTCTCGAAAAGCGATTTCGTTTCTTCACTTTTTCACCAACATTCGTTATTTGTGTTCTAGAAGTCTAATTTTCCTATTTTTCAACCTGTTTAATATGTTTTCATGAATTATCAAGCAGAAAAAAGGGATGATCCCTTTTTAAAGCACAATGCAGGAAGGATAACCTTATCCATTTTTAGTCTTCATAATCCTATTTAAGAAGTCAAGAAGCTTCAGACCATTTCAGGGAAAGTCTTTAAGCAAACGGAAACGGCTTTACTTATAAAGATAAGCTTTTTCCTTCACTTCCTGACTTGAGCCATCAAGGTAAATTTGATCTTTTACAAGGGAATATTAAATTTCAGTCCTCCTTTCAATTACGAGCGCACAAAAGACTTTTTATTAAAAATCCATTATAATTAATCATTATCGTGCTCTCTAGTTTTCATCTTGAAAAAATTTATTCTCAAAGGACATAAAATTGCCCTTGCAGATTTAATTGCAAGATTATACTAGAATGGAATAAGGAACCAGTACGAAGTGGATACCAGTACGAAATAAATAATGGGAAAAATTGACTGGGATTTAATGTAAAAATTCTCTAGTATTTTCTTATGAGTATGTTACCATGAAGCCATTTCCCTTTCTGGGTAGGCGTGACACTACCTGATTCGGGTAGTGTTTCTAGGTGGATAGTTTCTTGTAGTAAATAACTACAAGTGTGGGCTCACCACACCCACGACGACACGCCAACAGCGCGCAGTTAGTAGTATTCCCAAACGGTCACCCATCCAAGTACTAACCGCGTCCAACACTGCTTAACTTCAGTGATCTAACGAGAACTGGTTTTTCCAGCGTGGTATGGCCGTTGGCCACATACATTAAAAACATATATATTAAAGATATTATAAACGAGTTTTATAACTAGCCTTCGTGCCACTTACTTGCTGTTTTATAAATTGAAAATTAAAAAAAATTTTTTGACAGGGTGATGAAAATGTTATGCTCGTCAGATTATCACAGTCCTGAACGATGAGAGAATAGAACAAGCTGATAAGTAGCCTAAGTAGCTGATTGGTAGCGTATTCACAAATGACGGAAAGATATACGGATAGTTAGATATAAGTATAAACGAGGGTAAGAAGGTTATCGGTAGAGCAGGGCCCATTATCAAAAGTAAAAATATATCAAGTGAAGTTAAAAGGGCAATACATAATTCTATGTTTATGCAGAGTGTGCTGTACGTTAGCGAGACCTGGACCTATCAAGAAAAGGATGAGAGTGAAATTAACGCGATCAACATGAAATTCCTGCGCAGGATCTGCGCTAAAACAATAATGGACAAAGTGAAGATGAGATTAATCCTCGGAGAATATGGTGTAGAGGAAATGCTAGTTGACATATATGTGAGAGAAATTCGTTGAGATGGTTTGGGCATGCTGTGAGAATGAAATATGAACGACTGACGAAGCCAGTCTATCAAGGTGAAGTAAATGGCAGTGTGCCCAGAGGCAGACCGCGGAAAGAATGGTTACACGGAGAAAACAATCCGGGGTTTAGCGCAAGAGAGCTCAAGGCGCTAACGCATGGACTATTCAACAGGCGCATATCGCAGGCGTCTCTTGTTTTATTTCCAAGAGCTTCCACGGACTTTCTCGGTGAGACTCCTCGCGATTTGCTTTTAGACCACGCCTTCTGCCTGTTGACACCGTCGCACCACTAAATGTTCGCAAGGAGACTCACCGAGAAAGTCCGTGGAGGCTCTTGGAAATTATGCTCGCACTTTTAGAATTAATGCGTGACAAATGTTCACGCGCTAATCCCTACATTTTTCTCTCCATGAGAATGTGTGAATGAGACCCTAATTTGAAGAGACATAAGAAGCCATAGAAACAAAAGAGATTGCATGAGAAAATGCATGGACGTTGAGGAAGCAAGAGAGGTATAAAAAACAGGAAAGTGTGGCGACAAATAGTTTATAAGAAATGCGTGAAGAAGAGTGTGAGTGAAGTGAATGACGCCTGAAACAAAAGACCATGGATACCAATGGGCCCAGTTGGGAGCTTTACACAATGACTTTGTGAGGCTCTTCACTTGAGGTGATCTTTAGAGAAAATGATCAGCAGCCTGGGTCGGAGCAGTCTTGCGGAATGAACATGTTGTTTAAATAAACAACACGGGAATTCTAGATCAAACTAAAAAAAATCTAAACCCCCTCCCCCACATTACTCCATTACTCCCTTCCTCACCGAGTGAGTTTCGTTTACCCCGAAAGGGATATGGCTTAATGTCATACGTAATAATAATAAGAAATTAAATTGATTTTACTATTATTTTGCTAGTTTCTTTGATTCGTCAAACTTTTGGCTGTAAAACTATCTAATGATTAATGTTTTAAATTTTCATCGAATTTGAAACTGGTAAGAAAAAGTCAGAGAATGTCAGGGAAACCTGACGAGTAAGGAAATTTTAGATAAACTGAAGATGACGTTAATTTTATTATTCTGTTGAAAATAGAACAATTAAAAAAAATTCCCCTTCGTTGGCCGCAAATTTGTCTACTTGGGTTGAAAATCAGTAGTCCCGGTTGGGCCTCACCTTACTACTTCACTACTACTTTTGACAAAGTACATGAATTTTGTGATCAAAATGATACATTTCTCACACCAAAAATGAAATTGTTAAATTTTCATTCAGATTAATTAATATTTAACCAAAAAGGAAACAAATTTTCAAAAATATAGTTGAATTTTAAAGAAAATAAGGTAATTTTCAACAAATTACTTCAACTTTTGACCAAATGCTTGCATTTTTTATCAGATAGTTCAATTGTCGATATAAAAATATAAATTTTCTAGAAAACAGTTAAAGTTTCAACTAAAAATTTAATTTTTAATCCAAACAGATTAATTTTTATGAATAAAAGAAAACCTTCATTTCCATTTAAATAAATTAACCTTCAATCAAGAAGGAAACGGGGTTTCAAACAAATAGTCGGATTTTAAAGAAAATAAAGTAATTTTCATCAAAGAACTTCAACTTTTGACTAAATACTTGAATTTTGTGTGAGATAGTTCAATTTTAGAATAAAAAATACAACATTTTCTATAAAACAGTTGAATTTTCAACAAAAAAGTTAATTCTCAATCAAAATAAATTGATTTTTGTGATCAAAAGAAGACGTATTTTCAATAAAAAAAAATATTTTCAATAATCTAGTTAAATTTTAAACTAAAGGAATTAATTTTCTACACAAAAGTACGAATTTGGAAGGAAGTACATGAATTTTGCAGCAAACGTGATCATTTTCAAACCAAAAATGAAATAGTGAAATTTTTATTTAAATTAAATAATTCTCAACCAAAAAGAAAACGGATTCTAAAAAAAGTAGTTGAATTTTGAACAAAATGAAATAATTTTCAACAAGGTACTTCAAATTTCGATCGAATACTTGCATTTTGTATTAGATACTTCAATTTTAGATAACAGATTACGAATATTCAATGAAACAGTTGAATATTCATTCAAAAATTTCATTTGCAATAAGAATAGATTAATTTTTGTGAAAAAAAGAAGACCAATTTTCAATAAAGAATATACATTTTCAATCATATGGTTACATTTTCAAACAAGGTAATGAATTTACTACACAAAAATACGAATTTTCAAAAAAGTAAATGATTTTTCTACAAAATTGATAACATTTTAAACCAGAAATAAAGTAGTTAAATTTTCATTTAAATTAATTAATTCCCAACCAAAAAGGGAACGAATATTCAACAAAATAAATCAATTTTCAACAAACTACTTCAACTTTTGACCAAATAATTTAATTTTGTATCAGATTGTTTTACCTTCGAACAGAAAAGACGAAGCAAAAATAAAAAGTTACAATTTCATTGCTATAAGTATTACGAACGGAAGCCCTGGAAGGTCTGGCGCACTTACTAGATAATAGTTATTAGCTAGTAAGATAATAGATAAGAACTTGCAAATCATAAGAAGGCGAAGCTATTATGGGTTAAGATAATCATAAGGCATAGTGGTTAAGTGAAATTGTAAAAGATGTAAAGGGAACGGAGCCCTCAAACCCGTAAAAGAGAGAGTAATAAAATACAATACAATATAATACAATGCACATAAAGGAATAAAAATTCAGTTAGGACCAAGGATGGAGAAAGATCATAACATTGCAATCAACTAAGGTATACGACACAAAATTGACTATGACTTTAGAATCTGAACTATACATGAAAACTAATCGCATTGATATATCCATGTTTAACAAAATTATATACTTCAACAAACAAATAATTCACATTGAAGTACATAATTTACGAATAAAAAGGTATGAAATCCTTTAAACCAAACCCTCCAAACCATCGAGGGTGAAAAAATCGCCGTCAAATAATACATGCTTACTAGCATTAAATAAAAAATTATAGTAGAAATGTATAAATAATACTATTAGTGAATAAAATATTTTGGTCATTACTATATTATACTATTTTAATTATTCGTGTCCCAGAGGGAAAATATCTTCTATAATAATAATAATAATAATAATGATATGAATTAAACAATTTGTAATTTCAAACATTCCTTGACAATACGCATTTGGCGGGCCTGTCTTCATAATGGACTTTGAATTAATTTCTTAAGCTTGTATATAGGTACTGTCTAGTATTATTAAATTTTATGTAAGACTAATCGACAAAGTGTAGCGCGTTTTCACCTGTCCGTAAATTGTATTTACATTACATAGTTTCAATTTGAATATCGATATATGCATGGGTATGTTTTATTCCCTAATAGTATTTGGCGAATTTCATTGATCTCACAACATTCTATTGTGAAATTTTCATGACTCCTTCTATATACAATATATTTGTACTATAATTTTGTATTTAATGCTAGTAGGAATGTATTATTTGGCGGCGTTTTTTTACCCTCGATGCCTTCGAGGGTTTGTTTTGAGGGATTTCTTCATCCTTTTTGGTAGGAATTGCTTCCTGTCTTGGTTTTAAATTCCGTTTTTTATTGTTTGAAATATCAGCTATTACATTTTTCATCGAGAATTCATCTTTTTTGGTTGAAAATTCGACTATCTAGTTAAAAGTGGAACTATTGCAAAAAATTCATTTTCTTTGTTGATGATTCATCATTCTGGTTGGACCTTTTTTCTAATGTGAGTATTTTGTTGAAAATTACTTTTTGTAATTGAAAATTTAAATATGACATTTTAGGTTGAAAATTTATCTTGTTCAGTTGAAAATTTGGTGAAAAATTCCTGTATTTTTTTGAAAATTCATCATCTGTGGTAGAATATTAATCATCTTGGTAACTCATTCATATTTTGGTTGATAATTCATTTCTTTGATTGGAACGTTAGTTTATTTTTATTACAAATTAATTTTTTTTACTGAAAATTCGACTATTCTATTTTTCGTCGATAATTTATCTTTTTTGCCAGTAATTTAATCTTCTTGGGTGAAAAATCATCTACTTGATTGAAAATATAAATATTTCTATGAAAATTTATTTTATTTGGTTGAACATTGAATTATTTGTTTGAAACTTTATTTTTTCAACTTAAAATTTAACAATACTATTTTTTGATGAAAAATGATTTATTTTAGTTAGAAAAGTCATGTATTTTGTAGAAATTTGTCCTTATTGGTAGAAAATTTTATTTTTTCGTTTGAGGATTCAAGTATTCTATTGAAAATTCGTATCTTTAGGTTTAATTCAACTGATATTGTTTGAAAATAAAAAGATTATCACTTCAAAAGTATTGCTTTATACCTCATACTAGTTTCCCCTAATCATAAAAGATAAAAAAATGATGAAAGAGCGTTGTATATTTGTTTGTTGTTTTCGTGAACGGTATTGGTCCAGCCATGTCTGACATCGATATCCCACGAGATAGATGTAAACAGATCGCTGTCAATAATTCTCAAGCCGTTCTTCCTCTCTCTTTTTTTGTTTTAACGGGTGAAATTTAATTACGATCTCGTTAAACCGTGACGGGAGTGGTTTGATTAAAACAGCGAACGAAAGTTCTTGAAGCGAGAAAAATTAGTAGTCCTGCGTACATTTCGCAGCACGAGAACACTACATGGTACATCGGAATGTCGAGTCCAATTTTCGATGAACCGATGTTCAAATAATTTAAATGTAAATAAGTATGGGCATTGATTTTATGTCGGGAACGACAAATCAAGTCCAATTGATGGATCGTATTTTACTGAGATTATCCAATAGGGTGGCCCAAAAAAGGCATTAAATTGTTTTTTAACTTTCAATGTACATAACCCAGAAGTTTGATCAAATATTCAAGAAAATGATCCGTTTTTATGAAAAAAAAGATATTGAGAGGTTCCGCAAGCCCTATGAAGTTTAACACTTATTTCCCATCAGAAAAAACCACCTTTTTTCAATTTTATTCAGAATCGTCCATATTAGGTAAATGGAGTTGGACCTTAACATTTATCTTTCCATTAACCATAGAATACGGATCAAAACTTATTTTTTAAGTATCATCTCCATAAGTCTGTTTTGTAGGATCCCAGATAAAACCTATTGGGGAAAAATTGGGTTTTGCAAGTTTTCATAGCTAATTTTGATTTTTGCGGATTTTTTAATACAAAATGTTCATGATACATGAAGTACTTCTTTCTTCTGATAATAATTAGATATTTGTATAAATTGTCTGAACAATTTATTATTGTCTTTGAATAATGCTAGAAAGTTGCGGTTTTTCTGAAATATTTAACATTTTGTCTACTTTTCACACAGATCGAGGTAATGAAAATTGCATATTAATAAACAGAATTGTTTAAACCAATTATTATTATTTATAAGTATCTTCTCATATATTAATACTAGATAGTTGCAGTTTTCTCTGAAATTTTTACTTTTTATCCACTGTTAACTCAAAAGGTAATAACAAACCCGAGTTAACATAAATAATTGGTTAAACAATTTATTATTGGTTGTATCTATCTTATCTTAGATAATTGCTGGAAAGCTTCAGTTTTTCCGACATTTTTAACTTTGCTTTGGCTTTTTAGTTACGAACAAATAATAATTATACATTATAGAGAATCATTTTTTAAACAATCTCTGAAAGTAATTCCTTTCTTCCTAGAGACGAAAGTCAAAAACAATATTCACTTCAAGTCGTAAGAGAGTACCGAAAGCAATTTCCTGACTGCAGTGAGACTACCTTGTCCCGTGAGATGTTGTAATCAATTGATTATTTGAGTTGGACCGTATATATTTATATATATATATCTATTTATATATATATATATATATATATATATATATTCGTTTCGGTTTCGATTCTTTTGGAATAGAACCGAAGTGCTTTTGACAAAGCCACCGAACGCGTCCTCGGGTTGCGGATAGAGTGTCCCCGTACCAAGGGTTTCTGCTGAATATGGTTACAATAATTAATAAGCAGTCGCGGATAATTGTCCAGGGATGGTCCCGAAGGAATAAACCCAAAGCGAAGGTGTAAGAACCGTGCCGAAAGCTGCATGGCACCTGGGTGAGGTGTCTTTAACGGTGACTCTGGGATACCGGGGGACCTCTCAGAGTATCAGCCTTATCCTTGCACGCGGGGCACTACAAGGATGGACGAATCCTTTCCCTAGCTGCTCGTGGGAACAACAGTGAAACCACCAAACCACCAAAATGTTGTAGATGCGGTTCAAAACGATCGAACGCGCAGAGCACCCGACAATGGGTCGGCAAACAATGCCGATCATCCTAGAGTTCGTTGCGCTGAAAATAATTTAGATGGAAACACGACGACGAACCGGCGAAGCGCCCACATTGAGTGGACGGATCAACTTAAGAATGACGTGCTAGACTGCTAGGATGCTAGAATTATCCCTGTTCGCGGAGGCTTTATGGCGCGTATGCATACTCTGTGGTGCCAGAAACACCCAGAGCTTCAGCACGTTTCGCATCAGTCTTTGCGAAATCAAGCCGACTACTTCCGGAAAAATGGATATGTACGCGGAGCGCTTCCTCAACCGCTGCTTGAACAAGCTGCAGACGAAGATGAAACGACCTCAAGACCAACCGCAGAAAGCAGGCACCTTCTGGAAGATGATCGCAATTTCAGTACAAGGAGGAACATCAACATGCAAGTTCCTCTTAAGCCCCTAGATCTGGCTGAAATGGATGCCTCCCTCCGTGGAGATATATCGCAAGAGTCCGACCTCTGGACCATCAATTGCTCAGTTTATGGTGCTGCGAGAGCTTTGGCTGATTCAAATCGAAGGCTGAAACCGACAATGGATCAAAAGACAAGAAGACGCTTGCATCAACTGAACAAGAAAATTGGATGGGCAAGACAGAATGCGTCCCGTGTTCAATGTGTGATTGACTATATAACATCTGGTAGACCGTTCACGGAAAGGGTTCGAAAGTTCGCCCAAGAACTAAGGACCTTGAATCACACACTAAACAAGTCAAAGCTGCTGACAATCAAGCAACATATTGTTGACAAAATAAGGCTGTTATCTGACGCAAGAAGGAGGATACAGAAGAGGGAGAGATGGATCAGGGAGAATCAACAGTTTCTCGCTGACCCATCACGCCTCTCTAGTGATCCCCCTGTTTTTGTAAAAAATCCACCCAAGCCCAAGGAGGTAGAGACTTTTTGGAGAAAGGTGTACAAGATCCCGAAAACACTAGAGTTGAAAGAAGATACTGACAATATCATCCGCTTCAAGGAGCTTTGCGACAGCCTCATCAAATCTGAGGAGGAGTGCCCATCAGTCACTGCCGAAGAGGTGAAAAAAGCACTTAGAGGCACAAAGAACTTTGCCGGTGCTGGACCAGTTTGTATCAAGAACTTTTGGTGGAAGAAGTTTACTTCTATACACCAACATTTGGCCCGCATATTCCCCTCATATTTAGAGTCGGAGACGCCCATTCCGCAGTGGCTGGTGTTAGTACTTTATTACCACCTTTCTCGCTCTTACGGTGTTGGTCGCGACCCTGCCCTGCCGAACGCTCCAAGGGATATAGAGTCAATTGTCCGAAACGAGAAGTGCCAGATTTTCTGGAACTACGATTTTCGGGCAGCAGCCTCCGTTGCGCACTGGAGGCCTGACATTGTTCTCCAAGACTTCGGTGATAAAGTATAATTTTTCAATGGTACCATTCAAAAGTATGTCTCAAAAACTATTATTCTCTTACAAGATATGATAAAAGTATACTTTTCAGCCTGCTGGCCTTAAAAAATTGACTTGCTTACACTTCCATTTTTTTTACAGAATTTTCTTCAAACTAACCCGTGAAAACTAACATCCATCCATTCCTTATCTCTAAGACTGCACGCTCTCATCGCCTTGCCTCGCTCGCATGTCCCTACTTCCTTGCATTGCCTCGCTTGCCAACCTCTGTTTTCGCGGCTAATACCTACTACTTATCTACTATTTACAACATTTACAGTTTACTTATATCTACTTCCTCTCCACTTTACAATCTTTCCTTCTTCATTTCTCTTCCTCCTCCCTTCTCTTCTTCTTCATCTTACCCAAAACTCCTTTCACCCACGCTACTGCCCTTTTTCCCCCTTTTCATGCATCGATACCTACATGTTTATCTCACTCCTTTCCATCTCTACGCACGCCTCCAACCAGTGCTCCACTCTTGCATCCCCCTTCCCACACAGTTCATACATCTTCTTCTCCCGTGAGAGCCAGAACCCATTGAAGCCCTCAATGCACCCACAATTCATCCTCGCTATAAGCTCCTAAATTCCTTTCTCTCCTTTCTCACATAAATATTGCGCTCTTGTACTTGGCATAATCCACACATAGTTCCCGTTAAACCTTGACTCTCTTATTCTCTCTTCCCCTTCTGTCTTCTCTCTCTCTCTTGATGCCGTTTTTCTGAACCAACTCATATACCTTCCTCTCTTCCTCGTGCATCCTTCTCACTTCATCCATCTGCAGTCCATTCGTTCTGAAGTATCTTTCCCTCTCAACCACCATCTTCCCACCCGTCTCCTGTTTTCTTTCTCCCACCAACACTCCCTAACCAGCCTACTTCCCCCCTCTTCCAAAAATTTCTCCTTATATTTACACGCCCGGCTCCTCGCTAGAATCCCTACACTTGCTCTCCCCGTCTCCCTCCTGACAATATAATTAGGCGTGTTCCTTGCCAGCACCAGGGTCCACTTCACATACCTCTTCTGCGTTCTATTTACCTTTTCACTTTCCTTCCACCCCCACACCTCTACTCCATACAATAGCACACTCATCACTAGTGAATCGAACAATTTCATTCTCCTTCCACAATCATCTGCCAATACCTCCTTTTCCAACCCCCACATCTGCTTGTCACCACATTTGCCCTCCTAACTCTCTTTTATGTGACCATCCACTTCCCCATTCCTCCGAAACACGAAGCCCAGGTACACAAACTCTTTCACCTCCTGGACCTGCTTTTCCTTCCATTTCCACTTCCCTCCCCCACCCCTTCCCCCTCCTTTTCTGAACGTCATAACCTTGGACATTTTCGTATCCAGCTCTAACCCCTTCTTATTCAGATATCTTCTGAACCTCTTTATCATCGCCTTCAAGGCCTCCTCGCTACTTGCCGGCAACACTATGTCATCTGCATACGTTAGTGACCAAATTCTGACCCCTACTGTCCTGACTCCTCCTACAACCCGGGCCTCCAGCTTACTTCCCATATCCGCTATTTAAATCGGAGAAAGCGTTGGGCTGAGTGAACACCCTTGGCTCAAACCCCTATCTATCCAGAATCCCTCTGAAATACCCTCCTCCTACCTTGTCTTTCGTCTCCAGAACCAGAACCCTTTCTTGGGTGCAAAAGGAATGCTTCGATAGATAGGCTCCGGGACTCATATCTCGGATGAAATCGATCAAGGTATTTAGAAGTTTTTTATTCATAATGGTGATAAATTGTCTTGTTCCTCATCGTCCTCTTTAACATGACCAAACATGATTCCCATCGCTAGCCCACGCCAGTCCGTCATTAATTGAGCAACAAAAGTATCTTCGACAAACATGCTTGCCGTCCCAGTAGTACTTCATTCATTTGGAGTGGTTCCATGGACGGAGGGCGAGCTCAGATCCCTCGATGTCGGATCCCGAAAGGTTCTGCAGATGAACAAAAGCATGCACCTTAAGTCTTCTGCTCGTCAAGGTGGTCGCGGAATACTGAATCTTGAATGTCTTCACAACATGATTATTCTGGGTACAGCACATATAGTTGCAAATAGATAAGACACTCTCCTTGAAATGGTCAGGAAACACGAAGAAGTGGGCAAAGGGGCGTTCCCGTACAAAGCAGCGGAGGAGACTGCTGAAACACTCGGCCTTGACTTCAATTTCAGGGGTCAGCAGAATGTATCAGATCTTATCCATCTCGAGTACTCACTCCTGAAGGCACGGATTATGAAAGTATAGGAGAAAAGCTTCCACGAACAGCTCTTCGACAAGAGGATGCTCGTTCTCTTTCACAGAAATGTGGAGGATCAGTCGATGTCGTATGAGCTAACGTTTGCTTTCCTTACATCACCCGGAGCGAAGTCCGGCACGGAGGGTTTCATTTTGGCATGTCAAGACGATGTCATTTCCACTCTAGCATACCGTCGCCACATTTTAAGCCAAGACATTTCCGACAATAGCTGCAGAGCATGTCATGCACACCCTGAGGATCTAGGACACATACTATCTAGTTGTCCAACTCATACGGGAACGACCTACATCCAAAGGCACAATGCGTTACTTAGAGTCCTTCATAACCATCTCTGTCACTCTTACGGCATTACCCCAAATAACGCCCCTCTAAATGCTCCTCGGGAAATAGAGTAAATTTCCGAAAATGAGAAGCGCTGCATATACTGGAACTTCATATTCTCGACAATTGTTTTTGTTGCGCTTCTCGCTCGCTAATGTATGTACCTCACGCTACGCGCTCGGCTTTCTTCGGTTTTCGCACATCGTGCTCGGCTTAGATAAAAAGAAGATATATACTTGAAAATATTATAAAATAGGCAAAACTGCTACGCTTTAAGTGATTATTAAATTTGTTTTTATTTTAGATTGAACAGGAAGTTTACTTACTTAAGGCTCCATCGGCCTTAAGGAACACATTCTCATTACAATACCCACACACTTTTTCGAAGTCCAAAGAAAAACGCTTAATTGCTTAAGAAACAGTTTTGGTTTAACTTACAGAAAATGCTACCAAAAAATCGAAAATTCCGTTTCTTGTCAAACAGTGTTTGTTTTATTCATAGAAAACTATATTTAATTTTTTTTTACATAAAACCAATACCTTCTCATTAGAATACGAATGTAAAAATTTTATTTTTTGTTTATTCTGTAATGTCGTTTCTCACGATTAAAACAAAAACTACGCGTCCTATACAATTTTATTTTTCATATGTTTCATGGGGTCAAAATTTGAATTTTTGATTTTTCAAAAAAATTAAAAAAATTGTTATGATAATCTTGTAGGGCTTGCAAAAAGCAACGTTTTTCTTTTCCTGACTATATAACTGGCTATAACTCTGACAGTTATCTTTTTACCAAAAAAATCGTGAGCTTAACTTGTTCAGATTTTCGAGTACTCGAATTGCTGTACATAGAATTTCGAAGTTGAAAAAAAATGATTTCAAAAAGTTTGAAAATGCTCTAACTTTTTGATTTTTTATCAAAAATAGCTGGCTCACGAACTTGTCCTTTTCTTTTAGGGCTTAAAAAATTTGCCAAAGCTCAATTCAATCTGATCATTTTTTCGAAAGTTATCGTGCCTACAGACAGACAGCTTACAGACTACAGACAGACGCCTCGGTGAAAATCGTTTTTTCCAGCTTAGGGTGTCTCGAAACGTGGAGATTTGATGGAAACCGACTAAGTCAGATTTTACATAAAACCAATACCTTCTCAGTAGGATGAAAATGTAAAAATAGACAAAAGTTGTTCACCTAAAAAAGAGCTACAAATTTATTTTCGATAATTTTTTGATAAGATGCGTAGTTTCTGTTTTAATCGTGGAAAATGATATTACAAATGAGCAAACTAAATTTTTGAACAAAAAGACACAAGGTACAATAAAATGTATAATAAGAAAATTGTTCCAAAATTAGATCTGAAAATTTGCTTGTTACCTTTTTTTCTCACGAGACACGTAATGAGAATGTGTTCGTTACAGCCGAAGGTACTTTGACAAAAGAGAATTCACAATCACTTAATTTCAGTTGTCGATGGTTTGACCTACAATTTTAAAAGTCCTATGCAAAAATGTGGGGGTGTACGATGACAGTGAATGACAATGAACAAATTGCCGGGCTATATGCATGAAAATTTAAAAAAAAAAGGTTGGGCCACCCTATTCTGTCCCAACTTATACTCGGGAAATATGTTACGCATTGTTCTTACTGTGACCAAAAAATAGTATCTAGATTTGTTCAATTATATTAATTACTAGGAGGAATCAAGCAATTTTATATTAGGTACAATTTTGAAGAAAAGGACAATATTATGATCAGAATGAAATGAAATTTAACGTTTATCATTTCTAAATAAAATTGTTTGAAATTCAATGTATTTGAGATTGAAGAATTCCAGGTAAGAAGTTCTCAAAATTGTAAAATTTCTGACTATATTTTTGAAAATTAGACAATTTCATTACAAGAAGTTGAAATTGTATCAGTTCTGATTCCAAGCGTTTAAAATTAAAAAATTAGGTTGAATTGAAGAATATCAAAATTGAGTTATACCAGATTAGGATGTCCCACATAGGACAATTTTTAGACATTCAAAAATCAATAACTTCAGATTAGAATTGTCAAAATTGTATATTCTAAATTTAAAGGAATTGAAATTGTATTATTCCTGATTAGCAGCATTTAAAATTTAGAAATATTGAAGAAATTTTAATTATAAACCTTTAAAATTGAATTATTGTAAAAATGTTTTCAAAATAAGAAGTCAATTTAAATGAGGAACTTTAAAAATGGAAAAAAACTTCTACTATGAACGTTGAAAGTTAAACGAATCCGAACTTCACTTTAAACTGGAAAAATTTGTAGTCACCAAGAATTGTGATATTAAAACTTTTTTTATACTGAAATCCTTCAAATTTACAATCCTTCTGAACAAGTTTAAATAGTTTAAAAATTAGAAATTTTTAAATTGTCAATTATAGTTTTTCCAAATTCAATCATTTTGAACCTTTTTAAATCTACCATCTGCTACTCCATAGGTTTTTAGTCGCTTGCTGCCTGCTGTCAGTACCCTACTGGCATCTTGCGTGCACAACCTCTGTACCCGAAGTCACAATAAAATGAATAGATGCATGTTTCACATTCCTCCATATTGTCTTTACTTCATGCCTTAACTCGCTATACTTATGGATCTTCGTTGTATAGGTTTCCTGCAAATTCCGGTTGAGTAGACATGCAATTTCGATGATGTAGACTCTCCCACTTTTTTTCTCTAGCATCACGATGTCAGGTCGATTGGCTCGGATATAATGATCCGTCTAGATAGTAACATCCCAATATAATATGTTATCTCCGTTTCCTAAAACTGGCACTGGAATGTATCTATAGAAAGGCATCCATTCTGTTAAGAGTCCTAGGCTTAGAGCAATTTGTTGATGTATAATGCTCGCCAAATCATTATGTCTGTGCGTATATTCTCTTTGAGCCATTACGCGACAATCATCAATAATGGGCTCGATGGACTCGTTATTATCTCCACATAATCATCTCTATTTCTGGTGGTGATAACCTTTTCCTGAATTGGAATGACGAATTCTTCCGTTTCCAGATACAGGACGCTATTTTCAGCCAAATGTTGGATGCTTCACTATCCAGTTCACATTGATCTAACGTTTTAGGGTAGTCTGAACTCCATGTTGATATCATTGGAAAACTGCTTTGTGACATCGAGCCTGTGGCGGATTGCCCATATAGGCTACATAGGCTACAGCTTAAGGCGGCAAAATTGGGGGCGGCAGAATTTTTCTGCATTAAATTTTTAAAAATTCCGGAATTGTTTTACACAGATGCAGCCTGAGCGTGGCGGAAAAAATTATAATCAATATTAACTAAAAAAATTAATATTTTATTTGACGCACTTATGTAATCGATTGATCAATTCAAAACATTACATAATTCATCTGATGAATTTCAATTTGATCGCGCATAATGTTCATCTTTCTCCGTTCATCTCTTCCGCGGCGAAAAACAAACAAATAAATGCGCTACACGATAGGCAATATGTGAGATAACTGTGGGTTCAAAATTGAGTAGTTGATTCCTGTCAGCCTAAGGGCGGCCAATTTCTGTTAGCCTAGGGGCGGCAAATACCTAAATTCGCCACTGAAACTGGCGTATAGCTTCAGGCTATCCATATATAGAAGATGGGTCAATTGATGACCATTCTCATTATCATTTATTATTTTGAACCAACGATATATGCGATTAAGTGTTTTGCTCAATGGATTCAAACCTACAAAGAACCATAGTGCATAAAAGGATTATCTTCAAAAGATCCCCTTTGTCATGCGATCTAATTCTCGTTGGTTGTACGTGATCAAAATAATTGATTCTTGTACGCCAAAGCATCATTGCACAACTTAGAAAATTGATTATGTGTAGGCAAATTTTGTAAATTTGTAAGATTTCCAGCAAATAGTCATGTGGCAATGCTTGCTTCTAGTCATTGGATGCCATGTGCAAGTTTCTGTGATGTTGACGAGCTTGCGTCGTGGTAACAGCGTCTATGGTGACTAGATCTTTACTGCCCCGAGAGTTTTGACAACATCCACTTTATTCTTCTGTAGAGATTTTAATCTTCTCGCAGTGAGAATATACCTTTTCTGTAATGATAGCTGTAAAGCATTTATAAATTGCTGGAAGACAGATTATCGTTCGAAATTCAGATGGGTTTTGAGGTCTGGTTTTTAAGCAATATATACATAGTACCTTTGAGCATAAAGCATGGCACCAGATCTGAGTGTTCAATGATCATCTGAGAAGACCTTGCCAACGCAGGATACACACACGTCAGGTACTTGTACCAGAAGTTACGCACCAGGTCCGAACCTATAGCTTTTCAGTTACTTGCCCTTTCTTGCTCTTGTTTTATCTAGTTGGAATTATGCAGCGTCTAAATTGCTTTTGTTCGTTTTCCCCTAAACAGCCGACCAGTAGTTAGTCATGCCTTTCGATTAAGGGACTCCGGTGTCTTGCTGGTTATTTTGCTTCACACTCAGTTCACGATAGAACCTTCTTTCATCTGTCTGAAACTTATTCTTCGGGACGTGTCCGGATGTAACTTTAGTAGATCCGGTACTTAATGTTGTCCACATCTTCGAAAGGGAGTTCATCATTAGGAAGCTGCTTTTCCACATCCATTTACATGGCAGCTTTTTTAACACCTGAAAGCAAACTGTTTACAAGTATCAGATGTTTTTCGTGTGCTAGATTCTACTCATTCATGCTTGTGGCTAGCTCTGGTTATTTAACTAAGAATAGTCGATGGTGTTTCCTGACACTATGCCCCCTTTTCTCTGCCAAAAATTAAAGGCCTTAACATCTTTATTCATATGGAATATCTATTTCAATCGCCTTCTTGGTTGCTTAACCTTTGGTTCTGCCTTTGGTTGAATTAGGCCATCTGCCTCTGGAGGATGTGGAGGGGCTGGATCATCATTATTTTGCGCAAGAAAGTCAATTGCCATTGCTTCATCTGGCGGTGTAGCTTTCTGTAGCTGATGTTCATTATCCACTTTCTTTATATGAGGATACTTTGAAGCAGTGGCGGACTGGGACGTGCATAGGGATGAGGGAAGTAAAACTTCTAATCCAATAGAAAATTATAAATGAACCGGCTCCTCGTAAAAATAAAACTTTTTAAATATAAATATATATTTTAGAAATATTAAATGGAAGGGAAAAAGAGAAAAACGAATAAGAGAAAATATGTATCACTAGTAACACATGTGCATTTGTGCAAGTCAGGGGTATTATGGTTCTTGGATATTCTTTTCACTTTTCCTTTGCAATCTAAAATATATTTATTTGTTTAAAAAATATAAGCTTCTTAGGTCGTTTTTATATGCCTCAGGGGGCGCTAAACAAGGGGGGCGCAGTCAGGGTTCCCTGATCAACAATGCATGGCCAGTCCGCCACTGCTTTGAAGTAAACTTTGTCCTGAAGTTGTATTCTTTCTCACTTTTGGTTTCAAACTTTACATTTTTATAATATGGACGCAGTAATTTTCCTTTCATTGTGGTATCACACTTGATGCTCTCCAACGGTATTTCTGTTGAGGTGGTTAGGTGAAAATTGCTAACGCTAGCCAAAGCAACCTCCAAAGGCACAGTTGATGTCCGACTGTTTACCGTTTGTCGCAGATGTTCTTGCTGGCCAACTTTTTGATTATTGAGATCTACCTGACCACCTCGCAGCTGACCATCACCACCGTCTCGCATGATGTGACCTCCAGCGGTAGCTCCAGGAGCCCCCCACGATCCTCGGGAAGCGACAAGCGTTTCAAAATTTTAAAAAGACTCTCCATGATTTCTATGGCGTTTGGTGTTTCTCTTTGTCCCTTTCCTCTTCATTCTCTGTCTGCCTGGTATGAGAAACCCTATCAGTAGCAATGCTACAGAGAACATAGCCGTCAAAGTCATGAGAGGAAAGCTCAAGCTCTACCGCGACGTCAACGCGAGAACACCTTTGATAGGAATTTTTATTATAACCGAAGTTGTAGGCTCCGGAAGCTACGATCATGGTTCCTTAAAGGAACTAATCTCGTAGTAACTAGAACGTGTACGTCATCCGCTTCTGCTTCTTCTGTCCTAGAAGGTAAGCAAGAGCGGGAAATTTACGCGAGATGACATCGGGCAACACTGTTCCTTGGAGTCAGGTCTCTAGCCGCGGATGACCTTACGCGGCAGACGGGACAAGTGGAGATGAAGATTTCACCTCCGGATACTTTTTTAGAGCTACCAAAGGATACAATTCTGGCATTATCCGCTATCTGCAAAGGTGGCCTTGCTGGAAGAGGTGGAATGTTCGCTGGAGGATGTTGATCTTCTTCTTGCTGATAAAAAGCTTGATATCCATTTTTGCGCGAAAAGGGTACCTGATCTCTTAAATACTAAGACGTTTTATGAACAAATTCCAGGTGCGTATTGATCCAACGGTCACGTCACCTCTGCATGAATCTTCTTCGCGCTGGTGAGCTTCTTTGTCAACAGATAAGGATGTCCCTCCTGAGTTGGTCTGACCATTTCAATCGATGTTCCCGCTTTTTAACTGGGGCCACTGCCTGATCGTCGCCTCGGTTCGTTCCTATTGCCACTCCCAGCTGAACCATGGCCTCCATCCGAGAGAGGCCTATCGTGGGTGACATTGCGCGATACTGGTGTCGTAACCGCATGATTCGTTGCATTGGGGAGTTAGCCCAAAGTAACGTGGCTGACTACAAGAGCCGGAGCTCTCGGGCGATGAGGTTGCCACGTCCCTACGCCAAATTATTTATATTATATTATATTATATTATATCATATCGTATCGTATCGTATCGTACTGTACTGCACTGAACTGCACTGCACTGCACTGCACTGTACTGTACTGTATATTTGTGATAATTATTATTATTATTGAAATGGGCCAACCATCCATCCCACAGGTACTCATGGCATGGTACTTCGCTACTAAACACGGACACGAAAAGCGGCAAGTGACTAGTAGGTTCGTTGATTTCAGTCGTTGTTCCGGAACTCTATATACTGATTGCGCATTCGTCATAATTCGCGACTACATACACTGGAGAGCCCGTCTATAGGGATCTCACATTCATACTAGAGAGTCCTACAGGGATTCAACATCCAACCTGGAGAGCCCATTTATAGGGTTCCAACATTCATCCTGGAGTGCCCGTTTATGGGGATCCAACGTTCATACTGGAGAGCCCGTTCATAGGGATCCACACATTCATCCCGGAGAGCTCTGTAGAGATTCAACATCCATTCTGGAGAGCACATTTATAGGGATCCATCTTTCTTACAAACGCTAGTTCCAATGCCAGCAACTGAGACCAACGATTCAACATATTCACCTCATTTAGATTAGACGGCGGGGGACAGACACAACTTCACACACGCACATGGACATAAACATATACAAAGAAAGGTCAAGAATTACAAGTCAAAAATTACAAGTCGAAAATTAAAAATGTGTTTATCACAGTCATCTGTCGTGTACGCGGGATGGCCACAGAAGGCGATTTCAGCCGCTATCATTGTTCACTCCCAGAAAACTCTGGACGATACGGCACGTGTTCAGCAGTACTGCCTTCTGAATTAGATGTAGCGAATTTCGAGCTCCCAGTTCTTCCTGGATTTGTACGCACCTCGTATGAACGTTCCTCGTATGAACGTTCGTATGCACGTTTATCTAACCAGAGGACATCTGGACGATTGTGTATGACTCGGTGGTCAGTCAGATTAAATCCGGTTCCACTAAAGGAGATGGTGTTCATTCTCCAGTTCTCCACAAAGGCGGCATCTGTCAATAACTGCCGCCATATTGAGGATGTGTTTTTGGTAATTCCTCGTCTTGATTACCCTGTCCTGAGTGGCAATGACAAATCCCTCCGTTTCCGGAAAGAGTTCTCCCCGTCTTAAGCAGAGGTTTGAGGCATCACTATCCACGCAAGGAAGATCTAATGTTTGGGGGTGTTGTTTGTGCAATTGTTTACCTCGCCACTGAGCATCTAGCTGTTCAGCGTTGAGATGTCCGATGTTGTGGAAATCGACGGTTGCCAGTTTTAAGGGGGAATATAGGTCAACTCTACAAATGTGGTTGTAGAGTGAGATGTTAGTCATGTTTTGTAAATATTCGCACAATTGCGTCACCTGAGAGTCACAAAATTGACGAACATCCAAAATCCCTCTACCTCCAAGCTTGCGTGGCAAAACTATTCTCTCTACAGCTGTCCTTTCATGGTGCATTCGGTGCTCGGACATTTTCACGCTGATGATTCTGTTAAGTCTCTCGAGGTCAGTCATGGACCAGGTGACCAAACCAAAGGAGTTTGTTAGGAAAGGAAGAGCATGGGTATTAATTGTCTTTTTGATGTTCTTCGAACTGAAGCCAGACGCCAGAATCCGACTCAGGAGACCCGAAAAAGCAGTCTCAAGCACCTTTTTAAATGCAGAGTGGAATGGACCCCTCGCCTGCAACATGCCAAGGTACCTGTATGATCAGTCATCGCCTCAATCAGAGTGTGGTCATCCATTATCAGTGGAGCATTTATCTCTCCATGGGACAAATGCAGGATTCTGCATTTGTCCAAACCCAGGGACATCCTGATGTCTTATGAGAACTGCAGCAAGATGTTAAGTAGGCTGTTCAGTTTCGACTCTGAGCTTGCATGTTGTTGAGTGTCCAACTTAGTGGGTTCAATGCTAAACAAAAACATAGTGCGCTGAATGAATCACCCGGGAAGATTCCTCGTTTGGTGGGCAAGGACCGGGTATCCCTCATCATCCCACGACTAAAAAATGTAATCCTTGTGCATCACGTGTGCATAGCGTGATCCAAAAATTAGATAACGCGCGGATAGATCTTATTTGTCTTATGGACCTCATGTAAATAATCGTGGGGTATGGAGGGAAACGCCTGTTGGTAGTCAATGTAGGCCATGTGTAAATTGCGTTGGTGGTGTTTCGCATGCAATACGAAGTCAGAAATGATAGTCGTGAGACAGTTATAGAGGGTCGAAAGGCAGGTGATTGGTTGGTAATCACTAGGACTACCAGTATCTACCTTTTTGGGTATTATATACGTTACGCCCTCCCTCATAAAAGAGGGCAAGCGATCTGGGTTCTCCAAGATGTTTTGAAGGGCCCCAGCAAGGGCGGGGTGCAGAACCTTCAGATATTTATACCAGAAGCTGTGCACCCCATTCACACCCAGCGCTTTCCAGTTTTTAGCCCTCTTTAGGATACGAGTCACATCGGATGCTGATGTTAGAGTGAGGTAATAATGAATGCAATTCAACAAGAATGATTTGTTTAACACATTATCATTGTTTATGACTATTTTTTCCTGCATTAATGCTAGATAGTTGCGGTTTTTCTGAAATTAAGTTTAAATTAAATCTAAACTTATTATTGTTCATATAATTGTTTATTTTCTACTAAGGGAATGCTGGAAAGGTGCGAGTTTTTCGGAAATTTTCAGCTTTTCATTGACTTTTTGGTTAGGAAAAAGTAATACATATTTGGCTGCATCTAGTCGTCCCGAAAAATTGGGGAAGTATGAAAAGAGAATAGACTAGTCATTCTGAAATTTCGGGGCGACTAGCCAAACTTTTGAAAGATATTTGATTACTCATCCCGAATTCCTGTAAGGCGAGAAACGTCGTGAATGTTAATATCAATTTCAACAAAAAGGCTATGAGGAAGTACTTCTTTATATATTATTTTTTATAACTGAAAATCCAAAGCGAAGTAAAAAATGTCAGCAAAACCCAAAACTTTCTAGCAATTGTCTAGGAGAAGATAGCTATAAACAATAATAAATTGTTCGAACATTAATGTTTGTCAACTTGCATTAATTATTACCTCACTGTGTGAAAAATCGACAAAAAGTGGACAATTTTAGAAAAAATCGAACCTATCTAGCATTTCTCGAGAACGAGATACAGTGATGTCTCCGGTATTTCCGTGTCCTTGAAACGTGAGGATTCTTAATTTTTGCAGCTGGAGGGGCCTCTCACCTCTAACGTGAGTGGGCAGTTTCTTTTAATCAAACGACGTCATTGGCTGCTCCGGCCTTGCATCGATGCGCCCCTGCAAGCAATTCTTCCAAATACGCATGTACTGAAAAAGCACAGGTCGCTTTTAAATAAATGAGTATGATTTTCAAGGTTTTAATTTAATCTGACGAAATTTCTGAAAAAGTTAAAAGTGATTGACATGCATCACTAGAAGTTTGCGACTCTTGTATGAAAAACAATAGCAGCGTAGAGAAAAAAACACAGTACGCAGGTACCCACATGCGGAGATTGCGGAATATTATGTATTCTAATTGAAAACGGTTCAGACGGCCCTAGAAATAGTCCAAGCTGCTAACTATAAATTAATGTAATAGAATCAAAAAGCGACTCAAATATTTCGCGGCAATGCAACTGTACACGAGTTTTTAAAGAAAATATTCTAAAGGTAAAGGTAAGTGATAAAGGTCTGCATTTTAATATTTCTCGAGTGTAAAATCTATCTCGAGTGTAAAACTAAAAGGTCGTCAATCGACAAAAGAATGGAACTTGACTGAAAAAATACATTCTACACTTTAGAAATATTAGGGTAAGTTGCCCGGTTGTGGGCACACTTAAGTTTTTTCTTTATAACTTTTGACCCAATGCATTTTATGCAGCAATATGCATATAAATAGAAAGCTAGAGACCTTAGCTAACTACTAGTGATGTAATTGATTAGCTTTTGTTGCAAAAAAAAAAATATATATATATATATTCAACTTTTTATTGAGTACTTAATTTCGACCGGAAAAATTTTTTTAACCGGTTGTGGGCACTCCTGAAAAGTCTTCTGAAAATGGGAAAATATGAAGTCCAACGCCACTAAATAGAGGAAAAAAGGAAATTTATTTATTTTCAAAGCCTGCAGTGACACAAAGGTTAACGAGAATTGAAAATGACTTCGGAGCAGCAAAAATGAATATAAGAATGGATAAATTAATTATTCATAGTCGACACCATCTTCGACGTTCAAAATGTCGCCCAGCTGTTCGTCGACCTTCTTGAGGTAGCGCTGCAAGCTACTCCGAGGAACGCCATAGGCTATGACAGTCGGTTTCACGGGCTCATTGTCGATTTTGCACCGCTGAATGGCTTCGATGTATGCATTCCAATTAATTTTTGAAGTTGACATGGCTAAAAATACACCGAAAAATCCGTGAAAATTCCGTGGAAACATTATTTTCAATTTTTTTTGTTTTTGTGACAATTAAAATTTTGTTTCTCCAATTAAAGTGGAAAAAGGGTTCATGGGGGGCATCCAGCCCCCCATGAACCCTCCCCGGCCATGGCTCCGCCCCTGGACCCCGTCAGGAGAGTTTATGTTAACACACACAACAATTTTTGACAGTTTTCAAGACAAACACATGTGCTAAGTGAAAAAAATAAGGTGCCCACAACTGGTGAAATGTTGGTGACAATCAAATTTTTTAGTGCGAACATTTTGAAGAAACCGATATAAAATTACAAAATATATTGAATTTCCTTTATAAATATAGGATACTTACTTTTTTGCAACAACTTGCTTCGATTTATCGCACTTTAAACACAAGAAAAAACAACATCACCGGCGATTTTCACGGATGGAAAGATGTAATCGACTGTAGCTACTACGCGAATGCGTCTGTTCACGTCGGTGTCAGCACTGAATCATCGTGCCAACATGGCGCACAAATGACAATCGTCAGATCAGCTGTTTCTGCTCACTGTCAAAAGTTATGTCGAGGTGCCCACAACAAGGTAATGCCCATAACTGGACAACTTCCCCTACTATTTGAACATGTATGACTTTTAAGTTTAGAATATTTTCTCGAAAAAGTCTGCATTACCATGACTTTATCCTAAAATACTCAATTTAAACCAACGAGGGTTCTCTTCAGGCCTCTTTTTTTCATTGGCCAGCCACTGACGCGAACGAGAGTGTGCAGAGACCGTGGTGGGAGTTGACGGAATTGTGCAATTTGAAATAGCCGTTTACGGGGGACTTGAAATTGGTGGGTCTCAAAACAGAGGGGACTTGAAATAAAGGAGACTTCAATGTAGTTATAAACAATAATAATTTGTTTCAACAATAACATTTCTCAGATGTGATCAACCTTTACCTCGCTCTAACTGAAGAGTGGACAACAAGTTAAATATTCCAGAAAAAGCAACAACTTTCTTGCATTATTCAAACAGAATATTATTAAAAATAATAACAAATTGATCAAACAAACATGTTCAATAAATTCAATTAACTATCATTATTACCTCTTTCTAATTGAAAAAGGTACAAAAAGTGGAAAATTGAAATGAAGCTGCAACTTTCTGCCATTATTCTTGAAAAATGTTATTATAAATAATAATACATTGTTCAAGCAATTATTTTTGTAGAATTTTATCGATAATTGCCTCGCTTCAACTGAAAAGTTAAATATAGGTTGGAAAATTCGGAAAAAAACAAGACTTTCTAACTGCGCATTAAAAAATTTAGCATTAAAAACTCGCAAAATCCCTTTTTCCACTTATGAGGGTTTTTGGGACCCTATGAAATAGACTTATGGACGTGATATTTGAAAAGTAATGGCCAACGGCCATACCACGCTGAAAAAACCAGTTCTCGTTAGATCACTGAAGTTAAGCAGTGTTGGGCGCGGTTAGTACTTGGATGGGTGACCGTCCGGGAATACTACTAACTACGTGCTGTTGGCATGTCGTGCACTGAGAAACTGTAGGTTAGAAAAATTACTAAAACGGATAGCAAATGGGGGCAAAATGCTTAAATTTCGACATTTTAATACATAAATAATAAGTTATACTATTTTTATAAGAAGATTTCCTATTTGGTAACTGATTTAGCAGAAAGTATCGAGCCTTGGACCGAGCGCGGCCGAGTGCATCCGACGTGTGTCGATCGCCGATCATATTTTTAGGTTGCGAAAATGACATCTAATTTATGTTTCAATGCAAAATCCGCAAAAAAACGTAATTTAAAAAAAATTTACTTATTTTAATTACACTAAAAATTTTGTTCTTTAAAATTATAAAAATATCATGAATATTAATCAATTAAGGATTAAATGAATTAGAACCAATAAACCCTATTTCATTTAGGTCATATCGAAGTTTTCATTCTGAGTCACAAAATGTCTTGTAGGTAGATGGATCATCGCCCGACTGCTGTCCCGGAGACGCGTGTTCGATTCCCGCCAGCCTTCGTTTTCTTCTAACCCGATTTTTCTGTTTCAGCTTTATAATATAATACTATCTTTTAAGAATATATACATATATGTAATTTCTACTGTTGTCAATTCTCAATTTAAATAAATGTGAATTATGCGTTAAATGTAGAACATGTGTGTAGGTAGGCTTGTGTGAAAGTTAGCAACACGTATTTATTTTTTTTACTATTCCCACTGTAGCATATTTTGCTAACCAGTTAGTAATTCGGTGCGCACGGTCCCTGCGCATCATTTTACTACAGCACTTTGTAAATACTGTTATCTTCTACAGATATTAATCCAACAAATTTACTATTTTCTCCTACCAAAATTAGTAAATAGTGCAGACTTGCAGTTTTACTACAGAGGTTAATAAATACTTCAAATGTCTTTTACAATAAATGCAATAGTTTTAACTTTTATTCCAATATATTTTATAATTCTTTAAGTAGCTACGAGTTACTATTGAGGTTAGTAAATATTATTAAAATTTGCTTTTTGCCTCTCATTGCAAAGTTCAGATAGTGAAATCTAGTGTCATTTTTAACAAGAAATACAAACAAGGGTTTCTCAGTGTGGGTGTGGTGAGCCCAGACTTGTAGTTATTTACTACAAGAAACTATCCACCTAGAAACACTACCCGAATCGGGTAGTGTCACGCCTACCCCGAATAAAGGGAAATGGCTTAATGGTATACAATGACTCACTTGTTTTCTATAGCTAATTGTATAGAGAAATATCGGATTTCAACTTTTACACATTCCCACCATTCTTTCCACGGTCTGCCTGTGGGTACGCTGCCATTCACTGTACCCAAATACACTTGTTTCGTCAATCATTCTCCTTCCATTCTCTCAAAATGACCAAACGATCTCAACAAATTTATTTCACTATTGTCAAATAGTGTTTCGTCAACACCACATTCTTTGAAAATCTCCTTATTACTGACTTTGTCCATTAGCGTTTTACCGCATATGTTAAAAGAGATATATTTATAATGCAGGTATAGCGATATAATGAAATATGAGTGTACATAACTTGGCCTGATGACCTGGTGGAAATTACTAGAGAATGTGCGGCACGTCGCTCGTTAAATTAATGGCACAATTCTAGCGCTGCTTTACAACGCGTCGTGACGTTACCTTGTACTTAATACTAGCCTTACTGCCAAAGAAATCAAAGTCATGGAAATGTTAACACTTCTACTCTGAATCGTCAAATCGACCATTTCACAGCTTTCAAATGTTAGGATCACTACGATTTACGATAGCAGCTACGATTCGATCGGAGATGCACGCAGAATTTATTTTACGATTGTAAAAGGAAGATAATCTTGATGTTTGAAAAAAAAGTACGGTACGCTATTTTGAACACATTTTCCAACCCACCCCTTCACAAAACATACAAACATAATATTTTAACGCAATTCACGGCTTATAATGCTCTCAAAACAGGGCAAGTAGGGGAAAATAGTGGATTAATAGGGGAATTTCAAGTCAAAATGTATTGCATTTTCAACAAAAAGGAAGATCAACTTTCTACCAAAAGAGATAAATTTCCAACGAAAGAGTTGAGTTTTCAAGGGGAAAAATCGAATGTTTTAGAAAACAGTTGACTTTTGAACCCAAAAAAATTTTTTTTTTATCAAGAAAGATGAATTTTCAAAAAAGAATATTTCGCAATTTAAGAATTTTAAGTTAGATTGAAATCAAATTGAAAATCCTATTCAACGTCCAATACTCCAGTTAATGTATAAAATTCCTAAAAATGAAACAAGAATCCAACGATCAAATTTGGACAACCACCACAAAAGGCTCCTATTACCATTCCTGGAAACAAAAATATTGTTTCTTTGGACAAAAATGAAAAAAAGGAAATAAAAATGACATTTTTTACTTTTATTATTATCAAATCACAATATGAAAGTATTTATAATAATTATCAACGTTTTGGTGCTCAGGCATCTTATCGAGGTATGAAAAATTGGAGCAGTTGGGAACAGCGACGAAACGACGACAAAGGTAGGGGATTTGATTGGTTGCCTTCTCATTTTTCTTTGCTCTTCTTTATTCTTGTCCATATGATCAAATTTTTTTGTTTTCAAGAATTGCCAACCAGTTGAATTGTTCCCAAAAAAGACCGAATTTCTACCAAAAGAGATGAATTTATGAACCAGCCGAATTTTCAACAAAAGAGTTTTATTTTCAAGCAAAGAAATGGATCATCAACTAGTAAAATTGATTTTTAATCACGTAAATCAACTTTCAACCAAGCAGTTCAATTTTCAATCAAGAAGATTCATTTTCTACAAAAAAAAACGAATTTACAACAACATAGTTAAATTTTTAACTAAAGAGATAGATCTACAACTGATAAAATAAATTTGTAACAAAGCACTTCAATTTTGAAAGAAATAGTTAAATTTTCAATAAGAAGAATAATTTTATAGAAAAAGACGAATTTCCAACAAAATACATATACATTTTTAACCAAATTGTTGAATTTTCGATTAAAACCGATCAATTTTGAACCAAAAATAGAATAGTTAAATTTTCAGTTAAAAAATTAGATTTCAACTAAAAAATAATATTTTTAACAAAATAGTTCAACCTTTAACCAATAAAATGAATTTTTAACAAAGCAGTTCAATTTTCAACCAAGTAGTTGAATTTTTAACCAAAAAAGATCAAATTTCTATCAAGAGATGAATTTTCGAACCACATAGACGAATTTTCAACAAAAGAGTGTAATTTTCAAACTCAGAGATGGATCTTTAATTTTCTACAAAAAAACGAATTCACAGTAAAATACATAAACTTTTGACCAAGTTGTTGAATTTTCAATTTAAAATGATCATTTTTCAACCAATAATGGATTAGTTCAATTTTTGTTTAAAAAAATTAATTTTCGAACAAAAGAATAGTTAAGTTTTCAGTTAAAAAAATTAATTTTTGACTGAAAAAAATTTTCAACAAAATAGTTCAACTCTAATTAATCAAATGAATTTTATAGAAAAGTATTTCAATTTTCAAATAATTAGTTGTTTTTAATCTAGAATTGATCATTTTTCAGCCACAAATGGATTACTTAAATTTTCAGGTACAAAAAATTAATTTTTCACCAAGAAGAAACCAGTATTCAACAAAATAGTTCAATTTGCAACCAAATAGGATCTTTAAATAAAAAATAAGAATTCTGAACCAAAAATACTATAGTTCGATCTTCTAATTGGTTTCTAATAATTCAGTTCGCATTTGAGTTGAAAAACGAGAAAAAGGGTACGTTTCTTAAAAACGGGGGGAAAAAGTGTGATCCTTTAAACTAGTTGTGAATTCGATTTCGAGTGTTTCCACTTTGTTTGTATTTACAATTATATGGTGCTCATTTCACGAGCACTTTGCTTCCCGTTATCAAATGTATTTGCTTCCTCATAGAGGAAGCATTAGTGACTTTTTGAATGACAGGCAAACAAAAGACTTCATCTTGATTAATTTAAAAATAGCAATTCACAAAAAATACAAAATTACAAAATGATGCAAAAAATGTTTAAGTACAAAGACAAATCAGAAAAATCAAATTTTGTATTCAAAATGATAATTTGCCGAGCTGGGAAAGGAAAGGGAAAAGTTTTGTCGCATCCTATCCCTTTCCCAGCTTTATGATTTCTTCACAAAAATTGTCGGAAATATTCTATTTGAAAATTTATGAACTAAAAGTCTTTTCTATTCATGCGTCAACTTTGAATTATGTCGATGAAAAAAGTTTCTCTGTTTGAACCAGATATTTCAAATATTATGAATGAGCCAACTGCATTAATCTTCAATAAAATGTATCAATATTACAGGTCAATCGATTCGTCTTGAATCAACACAACTTTTCTATTTTCGCATCAACTTTAAATTATGAGAATGAGAACATTTTTACTATTAAAAATCGTTTATTAATATAATATAAATGACCATAACTTCCTCACTCTTTGATAAAATGTATTAATATTAAAAGTCAATCGATTCATCTGGAACCAAGGAATTTTTTTAATTCTTTCATCAAGTTTGAATTATGTTGAAGAAAAAAGTTTTACTACAAAAGACCGATTTTTGAAATAATATTGACTGCTAGAAATAATACAATGAATATTTTTAAAAATCCTTCAGTCAGTTGCAAAATATGATTGGTGAAAATAAGCCATCCAAATTTCATCAATTTACCTGCAGCCGTTTTCAAGTTATAGTGTTCATCAAAAAGTGTAACATCCACAGTCAATCACACACACACATCCTCACAGAAATCCGTACAATTGCTTAGAACATTGTATCAGACAATTTTACATTGAGGAAGGTTTCATTGAATGAATTTGAAATTTTGAAACAGTTACCATTATAAAGCTTTCTCTATGAGGAAGGAAAAAGGGGTAAAAACCATGATAGGGGAAAGATTGTTAAGTTTATATTTAGATGCTTGACTTCTTAAATAGAATCACTAATCTTTATTCTTTTTAAGCATTTCTAAACATTGTCATTCACATTTGAAGGGTGTCACGGCATAACCATGTAAGTGCCATGTGCCATGATCTTACACGTTTTTGACATCAGTTGAATATTGACGATATATGTATCACAAAAATATTAACTTTTTTAAAATCATGTTTATTGTGATCTCCAGAACTCCATGAAATCTCGAATGTACTTTCTTATTTGTCACATTCTGCGCTAACCTCTTCCCAACTATTTCGATTTGTCATGTCACAAATCGTCACAAAATCTGCTACCCTCCCCCTGGAAGTGTGACATAGCTTTTCATCGACTCCTTGCTTGCTTTCACAATTATTGGACTGTCAATGAATTGAAGTGAAAAAGAATGTTCAAAAGAGTTGAAAAAATGTACCTAACTGAAATGACTTTTCGGAAAAACGGCTATTCCTTTGAAACAAAGACATATTTATTGGCCTAAGAATGTGAGATAGTTAACTCAACAAATCGACATCTTTGAATCAAGAAACCTATAGTCTCCTAGAATCTCATTTCCGCACCTAAAGAAATATTTCTTCAGATTAATGATTTTAAGCCTGTGATTTAAAATAAGCATTCTATTTTAATAAAGTCCATGCGTGAATCAAATATTAGGGTTTCTTTGAATCAAAGAAATATTGAGATAACTAATAGCGATATCAATTAGGGACCGTACCTAAATTACATAATTTTAATATGAATTTAACTTTATATGCCGAGGAAACCTGATGAGTAAAAAAGCAATCTAGGCAACAACAATTTAAAAAAAAGTCAGGGAATTTTATTTCAGTCGCGAAAAAGTCAGAGAATTTTATTGGTCAGGAAAATAATCTCACAAAAATCATGGAATTTCTATAACTTCAAATAACCGTCCAGCAGAATAAATGTGAAAATTTTCAATTATAATTCAAAAATTGTTTGATTCCGTTTATAAAAGATTCTAGGTTAAGAATGTAACAAGTTCAACATTCCAGTCTTTAAATATTAATGGTCACAAAAAATGAAAAATTGGTCAGGGAAAGTCATTTTCAAAATTATGTTTTGCGGTAACCCTGATGTAATATTCTTGTTAGTAATCAATTGCCTTGTCTCCGTATTTATTCTTTTTTTTGCAGTTGCTTTCTCCTGAAGACTATCTTTTTAGTTGAAAATTGTATCAGTTGGTTGAAAATAAAAAAATTTTGTTCAAAAGCCATCCTTTCTAGGTTGAAAATTCAACTGTTTTCGTAGAAAATTTTCTTTCTGACTAAAATTCTCTACTTTGTCATTTGAAAGTCAACTAAAATCTTTTCTGCATGAAAACCCGACATTTTTTTTGAAAATTTGTCTTTTCAATTTAAAGATTGAACTATTTTAGCAGGAATTTTATCTTTCATAAATAAGAATACAAATATTAAGTTGTGAATTCAACAGCTTTATAGGAAGTCATTTTTTTGGGTTGAAAATTCAACTATTTTGGTTAAAAATTCAAATATTTTCCTCAAATTCAAATATATTGTTGAAAACTCGTATTTTTGTTTGAATTCTACAGTTTTTGGTCTAAAATTGAATTTTACTTTGGTTGAAATATTAATTATTACATTTTTCATTGACAATACACCTTTCCTGTTGGAAAATTCAACTACAACTACTTTAGCTGAAAGTGGAACTACTTTGTTGAAAATAAATTTTCTTGATGAATGGTTCATCATTTTAGTTGAAAGTGGAAAATTCTTTGTTTTTTATTGATGATTCAATATTTTATTGAAAACCCCGTTTTTTGGTTGAAAATTAAACTATTTTGTTGAACATTGTTTTTTCAAATAATTTTCTTAATATGAATATTTAATTGTTCCATGTTGTTGGTAGACTTTTAACATTCTGAAAATACAACTATCCTCTTTTTGTTCGAAAATGAAATATTTGTTTGAAAATTCTTTTTTTTTGGGCGAAGATTCATTAGATTATTTTAGTTGAAAATTGATCTCTTTTGTTGAAAAGTATTTTCTGTGGTCAGAAATTAAACTATTTCATTTTGAATTCTGTTCTTTTGATGAAAATTAAGTTTTTAAACTGAAAATTCGACTATTCCATTTTCTGTTCAAAATTCATGTTTGGTCAACTATTTTGTTAAGAATTCACTCATTTTGTTGAAAATTCAGTACCTATAAGTTGTAATAATATGTAGATTTATTTTTTCGGGTTAAGGTATTTAAGCAGGGAAACAAGGACAACAAAGAGTCACGTGAGATCAAGAGCATTAGGTTTATTTGACACAATAGTTTCAATGATGTTACAACCAAGTCTCAACCGTAAACTACACCAATTAAATGTTTACAAATGAACCGACAGATGCTCGAACACAAAATTTCCACCTTGTAAAAAGTAGTTGCCTGTTCGAACGCTGGAGAACGAGTGAATGCCTCGCATCCAGCCATCCACGCACACACCGGGTCTCTCCCCCTTAGGGCGCATTCCCCCACCTTACCTCACACCTCGCCGTGCCTCCACCCCCTCTTGCCTAGATTTTGGACATGATGACGAAAGTGGGTCTAACGCCTTGGAAAAGAAGATATAATTTTCTTGGAAATCAGTGAGACTTCACCAAGCGAAGGCTACGAACAAGGTCCTATTCAGGCGCCTATGTCGTGGTGGCGCAGAGTGGAGGGGGGGGGGCATGCTCATCCCATTTCCAAAAATGTGTTCGATCCGAATCGCGAGGACACCCCCACGAACCCCAGAGTTCGGGCAGACAAACGCAGAACCCAACCATCCTTTCCTTTTTTCTCCTTCAAAACAGACCTTCCTCCTTTCCACCATCATACACAGTGTGAACCCACACAATCAGACATTCAGAAAAATTCGGATGAAAATGAACGTTTTTACAAATACAGCTGTTACAAACCATAGTTTGTCACTATATGAATTTCAGCTTCGCAAACCCTAGATTTACCCATATGAAAATAAATGATAAAGGTGGCATATAAAATGTGAGACACAAGAACTGAAACGCAAACAGGTATGGGTAATATTCACGAAACTGTACACCTTTGCGGCTTCGGCTTTTGCACATAGAAAAAAGTCAAACCAGGTCTTAGACTTGTAATATTTTATCGTACAATAACTTTATCCTAAATTTTACCATGAAATAAGGGGTCGTGCATAAATTACGTAACGCAATATCTACGAGATGAAGAAAGGCTCATTAAAAGCGTGCATCGGGAAAACCCTGACTTATAATCCTGACCTTGAGAGCTACCGGAAGATTATTATTTTTCAGTAGATAGGTAGGGGCAGTTCTGGATAAACTTTTTCCGTACGACTA
>CAKNXH010001792.1:0-30944 GCA_932178445.1 Andricus quercusramuli
CTGTCGACCTCCGAAATTGAAAAACAGTCTTTTAAGCAGCAAAGAGGTCAAAAATCACAAAATGCTACATATACACTGCGCTCCGAACACAAATACAATCACTGAAATACAATAAAAAGGACGAAATTGCCTAAAAAATAAGTTATGGCAAGTAAAGAACGGGACGAAACGGAGCACACGTCAAGAGCCGAACAGGGCCGCACAGCCAAATTTCGATATATATATATATATATATATAAGGTATATATATACATTTTAATTTCTAGCGGCTTTCGCATATGTTCAATTATTTATTTATCCATCAATGAAGTTTCATAGAGATTTTCTGGTAAATGTCCTTGTATACCTGTATGTTACAGAATAAAAAGCGGGTTGTGAACAATTATATCCAAATACGCTCATAGTTTAAGCAAAGGTTCGAAAAAATGGATCTTTATTTCTTCAATTTTATCTCTTCCGAGGCTTGTTTGAGTTTTCAATCCATACTACACGGAGAAACCCAATCACCAATGGTTGCTGTTTGCTGGAAAAAAATCGCGGAACAGTACTGAACGCTGTGTACGCACGGTTCATTAGTGTTTCGTGCAGTGGCCAGTGGCACCTACGCAACAATAATCAAAACACGACTGAGTCGTTCGTGCGCGTCACTGGCCATAGTCTATGCATTAATAGTTAGTGCGTGAGCGCGGCGCTCATCGCTGTCCAAACCAATAACGAATCTTGCCGAAGCGTATGAGACTTTAAGGCGAAAAGCATATACAGCCGCTGCGCACACATGAGCGAGTGTGGTGCGTGCATCGATGCTCCGTAATTTTGCAGAAACGGTTGCTCGACCGAAGTAGTGACGGGACATAGAAAATGAAACATCGATTTTGACGAACGTCGATGACATTGATGTAATGAGAGAAAAACATCGACGTTTTCGATCTTTACTGAACATCGATGTTTTATTTTAAAATCTTATAAATCATTTAGGATACCTTCTATCTTTGAGATAAAATTCGTGATTGAATATCCGAGATATTTAATAGATAGGTACGATGAGTATCACAATTTTGTAAATTATTATATGATTTGTATATAAATTGATAATAAAATGCATCGTTTCCACCTATTATTGGTCTCGTGAATAATAATTTCTTTATTTGAAAAATTCTTGGCAGCAATCACAATGGATGTATTTGTTTTTATATCGGAATATCTAATTTATGTTACACTTTAAAGAATTATGAAGCAAAAATCACTATACTATAAAGTTCTGCGGCCACAGGTGCCATTTCTGGACAAAAGCCTTATCTAGTATAGTAACTTTTGATATTGTGCAATACTGATTCAAATTAAATTTCCTCCTGTTTTGAATAAATAAATTGTTTACAGCCATTAGCCTAAATCTTGAAGTGCATATTTATGATCCTTAAGTGTATCTTTTTTCGGGGTTGAATTAGTACATTTCTACAAACTTTTGTAAATATTTCCAATTTTCTGGAATAATTTACGTAAAATTGAAAGTGTTTGGATGAAGTCAAACATACACATTTTTTTACAGATTTTTACAAAAAAGTAAAAAAGAATAAAAAGTAAAAAAAAAAGAAATTTATACTTTTTATTTAATTTTTAGCTTTCTGCAAGAAAATACAAGAAAAAATCAACTAGTTGTATGTTTCATTAGATTTTGTACACTTTTGTTCAAAAAGGTACATGTTTCAGCAAAAAATTACAGTTCTAGAAATATTGCATTTTCTTGTAAAAAATGTTTCCATCAGAGAGTGAAGCGAGAATTTATTTGAAGGAAGTCGACTTCCATAATTTGTGACTCATAGCTAAACTGAGGATTCTAAATCGATTTTCTCAAGTCCCCATAGTGCATAATATGCACTGACGAAAGCAGTTTAGGAATTTCTTACATTACATTTTCTCGAATTTCTTTTCCTTTTATATTCTAATAATTTCAGAACGAATGATTCTTTTTTTGGTTAAAAAATTAATTTTTATTTATAGCTGTTGAGTCGCAGTTGTCATACTTTTTATTACAAATCGTAGGTTAGTCATGACCTAAAGTATATTTCTGAAACAACGAATGTTTCGAACAATTTCGAATTTCGGGTGTGAAAAAATGCCAATTTTCCTATATTGGACTATAAATATCTGGGGATCTGGAAATAAACTTTTTTCTTTCCTAAAGAGTAGAATATTTACAACTTCCTACAGGACTCACAGATCATGTTTTAGAAAACGTTGAATTTTCAACCAAGCACATGAATTTTCAAGAAATAGTTGAATTTATACTAAAAAATATTAATTTTCAACCAAACAGTTGGATTGGTTGAAATTTTCAATCAAAAATGATAAATTTTTGAACAAAAATGGAATGGTTGAATTTTATGTACAAAAGATTCAATTTCGAATGAAAAACACGAATTTCCAAAAAAAAAACTGTTAAATTTTCAACTGAGAAAATAAACTTTCGACTAAAATTATGAATATTCAACCAAAGAGAAACATTGTTTAATTATATATAATGTTTTTTGATTGCTAATTAAAAACCTAGTGTTCGCCGGATACAGAAAAAGTCAATGAAAACTAATAACTTAAAAAAATAAACTATTACTTTATTAATAGGAGTTAAGTTCAGTTGACTAGGACCATTTACTTTTTTACACAGTACACTCAATTGCACTCAACCTGTAAGCACGAGTTTCAAAATAATAAGTGATTATCAATTACTCAATAAGGATTAGCGAACGATCCGTCGCGTTTCACAATTTTTCGCACACTGGCTCTGATTGAGGGACGAGTCGGTGAGCTCACATGCACACAAACTTCAAGTAAGCAGGAAACAGACACTAGCATAATTCTTATCGCTTTCGACTTTTATTCTTAATTGGCTGATTTTCCGAACAAAATCGCGAATTTTCCTATATTTCCGAAAAAATAACAATTATCCTATTTTGGTCTAGAAATACATAGGAATCTGGAAATACGTTGACGACACTTTTGTCATCTGGAGACATGGACTAGACGAACTAAACAAATTTTTCGATTTCATCAATCAAGTACACCCTAATATCCAGTTCACTATGGAAATTGAACAAAACGGAAAATTACCTTTCTTGGACTTACTAGTTTATAAAAGATCCAATAAGACATTAGGATATGAAATTTACAGAAAACCGACGCATACAAACAGATACCTACATACCTCCTCCTACCACTACTCATCTCAAAAGTAATTGGTCATCAACTTCCTTGTATACCGAGCCAAGTTTTCGGTTCTATATTTTCTTTATAAAATAAACATTGTCATGAATGAAACAATATTTATGAGGTGTCAACATCACTTCCATCGATAATTATTTTTAAATTATTGCAATTTGAAACATTTGAAGTAATATTATTACTATTAGCAATATTTAAACGTATTATTTTACAAGGGGTTTCTGAAGCTTTTACATCGTTGATTTTTTCTCTTGAATTGCATGTAGTTGGATCAGTTTTTGATGTGTCAGACTTATTTGGATTAAATTGAATTGATCCTCATGGGTTGATTTCTGCAGACCACATTCGCTATCATTTCGCTTATTTTTCTTTTGCTTCCTGTGGATTCTTCCACATAGCCGGCTGCTACTGCACTGCTTTTCCAACCACCAAGTTGTTGTACTTCTAACATACTCGCACCAGAATCCGGCGTATTTCCAATAGTGTTGATAGCAATGACTTGTTTGCTACATTTTCCATTATGGTAACTCAAAAAAAATCTGTTGGTTTCTACATTTTTTGGGCGAAGAGCTGCATATTTTTTGTATATTAAATACAAATCATCGATGACTAAAAAAGACCTCGGTTTATGATTTTTAGTTTTTAGAATTTTTACTAAAACCATGTCATTTTTATCTTCGATATTGTCAATAGTTAGATCGGTCAATTCGTGCTTTCGGCAAGCTCCTTGAATACCAAAAATTAGAATCACCTACAACATACAAATAAACAAAATGAAGCCCGTATACTGATAGAGTAGTTATATATTCAGCTTATGTTATATTTACCTTCGCAGCTAGATAAACTTCATCTGGAGATTCCTTTATAAATTGCGAACATTGCTCAGAAGTAAAAACTTGAGCTTTTTTTAATTGGTGTCCTTTAGAGTGTATTTTCAAAAAATTAATCACTCGAGCGTAGTTATGAATATTGAGGTTATATCGTGTATGAATAACAATTCTCAACATTCAGTAGGTGGACCACACAGTTGTTGGTGCGAGTCTCTCAGCCAGTTCAGAAAAATATGCAAGGAAGACGGTTTCCGATAAACTTTCGACTTTTTTGCTGACTTTCCATTCGATCCATTGCCTGTAAGATTTTTCGTATTTATCCCTGGATTTTTAAGGCAACAAGTTTTTGGTTGCTATCTCGACTCTTTCTAGTACGTCTGGTGGAATAAATTCACTGGGAGTATAAGTTTCATCCTGAGCCATATCATCTTGAGTTTCTGGAATGATTTCTGTTAAAATTTGCCATTGAAAGTATACATATTTAAGTATGATATTTAGATCCAATTCGTTTTTATTTGATTATGATTACATATTATGAATATCAATATTCATATTAATCATATTAATATTATTTGTCATTTTTTTATACTTACTTCTTGCATCCACGACACAAAACAAACTGTCGTTGAGATTTTGAAGATGATAACGTTGAAGTTAGTAGAAGGTTAGTTGCGTTTGTTTCTTGAAAACACGGCGAAGCGTGCGATTTCTCTTACTAAAACACGGCGGAGCGTGCGATATTTCTTCTAAAATACGGAGCAGCCTGCGATCATTGTAGAACGCACGCTATTCGCACTGCATGCGCAATATGCCACAATGCGCATGGAAAACAGATGTGAAATATGGCATATTCCGTGCATGCGTGATGAAAAAAATGTTGAATATTTTGTTAAAATTTTAAGCCAAAAAGGTAGATATTCCACAAAACAGTTGAATTTCCAACCAGTGAATATGATTTTCATGAAGAAACTTGATTTTCAACCAAATATTTGAAATTTTCACTAAAAAATATCGTTTTTTCCTCAATAAAAGAATAGTTAAATATTCATTGAAAAATTAATGTTTAACCAAAAAAACAAATTTACAACAAAAAACGCAAGTAAAACACTAAACACTTGGCATAAGACATTCGTTAATTTTATTTGCTGCTTTTCATTTTTTGTGCCATTTTTCGGTCACAATGCAGGGGAATTTGCAAGAAGTTTGTAGAAAGAATTTTTGCTTCCTTATAGAGGAAGCTTTGTAGTGGTAACATTTTTCAAAATTTTTAAATTCATTTAATTAAACCTTCCTCAATTTAAAAATGTCTAATACAATATTCTAAGCAATTGTCGGATGTGTGTGTGGATGTCACACTTTTTTGTTAAAACGATATATTAGTCACTCATATCTTGAAACTGACAGAAGGATTTCTAAAAATATTTATTGCATTTTTTTAGGACTTAATAATAATTGAAAAATCGCATTTTTCTAGCAAAACCTTTTTTTATTAGCATAATTAAAAGTTGATGTCAGTATATGAAAGATTCCATGGAATGAAAGATAACAAATTTTGGAATGTTGTTTACCAAATGATAGACAAAAAAGGGAAGAATCAACATTTGTGCATTATTTGCGTTGATGTAAAATTTTGAATAATAACAATCGAAAAATCGCTTCCACATATCGGATGTAAATACAATAACAGAATTTTCTGTTTAAAACAGATTCTAAAATAACTTGAGAATTGCGTCCTGCAAATTTATCGTCAACTATGTTATTTCATTTCGCCCCACTGTGCCTGTCGTTGCGTGCGGATAATGAGGCTACGCGACTGCACTAAAAAATTAATATTCCTATAAATTATATACTGTAGCTGAAAAAATAATGAAAATTCTGTTAGCAGCTAGGGTAATATGGTGTTTTCAAAAAACTCGCGTCTGAAAACTCAAAATCATGTAACTCTCTGAATTTTGAATATTGGCAGAAGAAAAATTGGAATGGCCTTGGGGTGAATAGAAAAAGATGACAAAAAGAAGCGTTGATAACCCTAATACATTTGCATTCAAATCTTTTTATTTAATTTCGATCCAACTACGGATTACAACGAATATTATATCTTAGTTTATTTTTTTTCTATTGAATTAATGATACAAACACTGTAGACTATCTTCATTGGAAGCAACTTCTTTAAACACACCTGGAAAGATGTGACGTCTTCCTACAGGACATTCCTTTATTTCAATTATGGTCATATCGTCAACTGCACCGCTTATCATGTTTACTTTTACTCTCGAACGATATTCATCTGTCTTATATATTCCAAGAAGAATTCCAGTATACTCCAGTATTGCAAAAACGACACCTCTGGATGTTGATAAAACAATACATTCTCGGGTTGGCACACACACAAATAAACCCCTTCCTGCTCGCAATTTAATTGGTAAGCCGGCAGGAATAAAATATCTTCGGAATTCGAATTGCCGGTTCGGATTTTCCTGGGGAATAAGCCGAATATATCCAAGTCTTGCAAGTGCATGTCCAAGAATTTCTTGAGGATAAGGCCTGCCCGCAGAAGAGCCAGACTGCCTGGCAGAAGAAGGAGAACTAGTATTACGTTCGACATTGGGATTGCGTTCACACTGTAGTGAATCGTAATTTGCATGAGCTTCTATAAAACTCCTTGAGTAGAATGTTTGACATCTGCCTACTGGGCAATCTCTTTTCTCATCTGGAGTCAAATCATCAACTGCGCCGCTCATCATATTTATTTTTATTCGCGAATGACTTTTATCTGTCCTATACATTCCACGAAGAATCCCACTATCATCCAATATTGCAAAAATGTCATCATTGGATGTTGATAATACAATATATTCTTGGGTTGGCACGGGCACACGTCTATTCTGTTCTAATCGAAATCTGATTGGCATACCGGCAGGAATAACGTATCTTCGAAATTCAAATTGCTGATTTCGATTTGTGCGAGGAATAAGCCGAATATATCCAAGTTCTTCTGTTGTACATCCAAATACTCGAACTGAAGGATGAATGCGCAGAGGAGAAATGAATCTGTCCAGAAGTGGAGGCTCCTGAGGAGATGTCCGGTCAGGTGAATGTTGTCCGGCAGAAGAAGAACCAGGATTACGTACGACATTGGGATTCCGTTCAAACTGTAGTGAATCGTAATTTGCAGAAGCCTCAATAAAACTTCCTGAGGAGATTGCTGGACTTTTGCCTACTGGACAATCCCTTTTTTCATCTGGAGTCAAATTATCAACTGCTCCGCTTGTCATATTTATTTTTATTCGCGAATGATTTCTATCTGTCCTATAAATTCCACGAAGAATCCCACTATCATCCAATATTGCAAAAATGTCATCATTGGATGTTGATAATACAATATATTCTTTGGTTGGCACGGGCACATATCTACTTTGTTCTACTCGAAATCTAATTGGAATGACGGCAGGAATAACGTATCTTCGAAATTCAAATTGCTGGTTTCGATTTGTGCGCGGGATCAGCCGAACATATCCAAGTTCTTCTATTGTACATCCAAGTACGCGATCTGAGGGAAGCCTCTCCAGACGAGAAATGGATCTGGCATGAAGTGGAGGCTCCTGAGGAGATGCTCGGTCAGTTGAAGGTTGCCTGGAGGAAGAAGAACCAGGATTACGTCCGTCATTAGGATTCCTGATAGCAGGCGTTCTGGACCTACCACGAAAAGGAGCCTCCTCTGGAGAAATCCGGTCAGGAAAATGTTGCTGGCGAAAAGCAGAAAGAGGACGGCCAGGATTACGTTCGCTTTTAGGTCTCTCGTCGGGGTGAGAACTGCATTCTGCAAGAAGAAATGGAAGATTCATTTTTTTTGTTCAGCACATTTATATCTAATATCTCTAGCTGAATTCAACGTTTGTTCGCAGAAAGCATCTTTCTGATGCTTCAACAAAAATTATAAGAAATAATTTTCAATTTTAAAAACACCCCACCGTACACTTTTCCTGTTGAATAAACATATAATTTTTGTAGGAGACGAGTGCGTAAATGCTTCAATAATCTAAGAGACAAACTATTTTCAGATATACGGAAACCTCCATAAAATAACCAGTTTTTAATGTATACAAATCTTTGGCCAGTTTTTTCACTCAGTTTTAACTGTTAAATATCACTAAACAATCATTTCAAATGAGCCAAATTAAGAATTGAATTGCACCTGCATCAAAATTCTATAAAGAATATTTGAGCACATTTGAAAACATTAGACACATCATTAATACACGTTAGTCACTTTTAGTTAGTTTTAGTCTCATTTTGGGTTGAAAATTGTTATATCAAGGAACCGATATTTTAAAACGAAATCTCATTTGGAAACAACGTTTATAATTTATTTTAGTTTTTTCTCTTCATTTACTTTTATTTTCTGTATATAAATATATCAAAAATGCATGTATATATGTGCATGTCTACCTCATCTGAGACTACCGTATAAATATGCAGGAGTTTCTCAGGAGCTTCCATGCGCCGCATGTATTATATGAAATATCATGAGAATTACAGACATATTATATTATTTTATTTACCAATATAATTGACGATAACCGCCAAAGTGAAAACAAAAGTACAGACCATCCTCATTTTCGCAAAGTAGAGAACAAACTGATTAATGCTTCAGTGAATAATCTGGCTATTAAGTGTATCTAAGGAATATTCCATTGCATCATCAGGGTACAAAAATATATACACAAGTAGCCGTTATCAGTGTCAAGATTGTGCCGCTTTTCAAGTTCTTAGGTATGTAATGGCCATGTATATCTATGACGTCATAATTTTTGACGTCATAGACTGTAAAAACAATAAGAGTGAGAAAAATTAGTCTTGAGTGGTTCTTAAATGAGATCACTGGTGGGAACCTAGAATCGTTTCTTTTTGCACTGAAAATAACAGCATGAAGTTATTCTTTTCAAAATTAGGACGTGAACAAAAAATAATACCATAAAAGAAGAAATCTCTAGTTTTTACAGTGTAAATATAAAAATGGCTATTATATGACTATAAGCTGGAAAGGGGGACTTCAGGTTCACTCCACAGGCCTGATAAATAGCTGTATTCATGCATGTATTACATGAAATAAGATAAGAATTACAGACGAGGGGTTGACAACTCGACCGACTGGGTGTACACCTACTTCTGACTTCAAGATACTTCAAGATATTTCAATGACTTCAGAAGATTTCACTGACTTCAGGAGATTTCAGGTGACTTCAGGATAATTCAAGTGACTTCAAGTGACTTCACGGGAACTCATGTGATTTCAAGTGACTTCACGTGAATTCATGTAAATTCAAATGACTTCAGATATTTCAGGAGATTTCAAGTGACTTCAGGAGAATTAAAGTGACTTCAAGTGAATTCAGGTGCTTTCAAGTGACTTCACTTGAATTCGCGTGACTTCATGTGAATGCAATTGGTTTCAGATATTCCAGGAGATTTCAATTTACTTTAGGAGAATTCAAACGACTTCAAGAGGACCATCCATATACCACGTGGACAATTTTTTACTACTGCTTTTTACTACTACTACTGCTGTGAATTATATGAGAGTACGATGTTTTTTAAACATAAGCTTCATGATACAAAGTAAGAAGTCCAAACAAAAATTAATGAATATTTCTTGAGTTTTTTATGTGTTTCTAAACAGAAATCCGCAGATTCAGGAAAACGGGGCTCAAATTTCTTCAAATCAGAAAAGTAAATGAATGCGTTTAAAAAAAAATGATATACAGATTTGTGGGTTATTCTGAACCAATCTATTTAGATTCTTACATTGTCCGAAAAGTGAGGTAGTTTAATGTATGGTTTTTAATTGTGAATCTTTTTCATGCTCATTATGCAGAAAATTATCCATGGACAAGCATATTTCTTCTCGACCTTCAATAAAAAATAATATTCGGAGTTTTCGCCAGTCCCATGAAGTTTAACACATATTTCTAAGAAGAAAAAAATACGTTTTTGTACATTTTATTCAGAATCGTCAATATTAGGTGAATCGAGGTGAAACTCAAAACTGCTCTTCACAATTAGCTATAGCATGCGCATTTCTATAATTGACAATAATTATAAATGATAATAAATTGTATAAACAATTATGTTTATTAACTTACATTATGATTTTACTAAGTAAAAAGTAGACAAAAAGTCAACAAATGTCAGAAAAACCCGCAACTATCTAGCATTATTATAGGGCAAGATTGTTAAAAACAATAATTTGTTTTAAAAAATAATTTTTGTTGAATTTCAGTCACTATTACCATACTCTAAGTGAAAAGTAGAAGAAGAGTTGAAAATTCCAGAAGAAACCGCAACTTTATAACACTATTCAATGAGAATATCATTAAAAATAATAATGAATTGTGTAAACAATTACGTTTCTTAACTTGATTTAATTATGACCCTACTATAATTTGAAAGTGAAACGAAAGTGGCAAATTTTAGAATGAACCCCAACATTCTAGGCTTATTCTAAGAGAATATTATTTTTAATATTGAATGGTTAAAGCAAGTATTTTTGTTGAATTCAATTGATTATTGCCTCGCTCTAACTGAAAAGTTGAGAACCAGTTGAAATATTCAGATAAAACCGCGACTTTTTAACTTCATTCTAATATAAAATGGCTTTAAACAATAATGAATTGTTTGAACAATTCATTTAAACATTAAATTATCGCAATTAAGTAATATTTTATTTAATAGAAACAGTGTTTACCAAAACAAACCAAAAAAAAAATAATTGTCAGCACCAGAATCTCGCAATACCCAATTTTCCACTTACGGGGTTTATTTGGGAACCTATGAAATAGACTTATGTGGTCGAGTTTCAAAAAGTAATTTCTTATTCGTATTCTATAGCTAATCCTGTAGAAAAAATTTCACGATCAACGCGGTACACCTAATTTTGACGATTCTGAATAAATTATACAAAATCGTCTTGCTTTCTTATGGAAAATACGCGTTAAACCGTACGGGGCTTGCGGAAACTCTGAGTATCATTTTTTTTAAACGCATTTATTTTTTTGAGATTTGAACTAATTTGCAGGCGATGCATGAAAATTGAAAAAACAAATTTTGGACCACTTTAGTCCACGTAGACTTTGGATAGACCCCTTCGGCCCCCCTCGTGGACAATCGTCGAATTTTGCCAACCCCCCCCCCCCCCCCAACTGTTTTCGTGGTATATGGGTGACACCAAATAAATTCAGGTGATTTCAAGTGACGTCACATGAATTCACGTGACTTCAGGTGAATTCACGTGACTTCATGTGAATTCACATGACTTCAGATATTTCAGGAGATTTCAAGTGACTTCAAGCGAATTCAAGTGAATTTAGATATTTCAGGAGATTTCAGATATTTCAGGAGACTTCAGGAGATTTCATTACAAGTGTACACCTGACTTCACGAGTTGTCAACCCCTTGATTACAGATGTATTATATCAGTATATTTACCAATAGAATTAACGATGACCGCCAAAGTGAAAACGAAAGTACTATCCATCCTCATTTTCGCAACGTGAAGAACAAACTGATTAATGCTTAAGTGAATAATTCGGTTCTTAACTGTATCTAAGGAATATTCCATTGCATCATCAGGATACAAATATGTACATAAGTAGCCATTATCTCACATATATGTGAAATAACGACATTATCAGTTTCGAAATTGCCTTTCGCAAATAATGATATCATTCGACATTTTTCATTATGAACATTTTGATTAGGACATTCTCATCTCATATAGAAGGAATTGGTTTTATGTAAAAATTGAGTGCCGCCAAATTCATCAAGCTTCGACGTTTTTCGACTCACTGATTGAGGAGTAATGGTTTTTACTTCGGTTTCAGTCAGTCGTCGTTGTCTGTCAACACGACAACTTTCGAAGCAATTATCTTATAAAATGATCTGAATAAATTTCTGATTAAATTTTCATTTGTATGGAGATAGTATTTCCATACAAATGTATGGAAATACTGCGTTTTTGAATGTGAATATAAATGAATTCATATAGCATGCAGGTATATATACATTTTTTTATTCCTAGCGGCTTTCGCATATGTTCAATTACTTATTTATTTAACAATGAACTTTCATAGAGATTTTCTGGTATATGTCCTTGTATACCTGTATATTGTGGAACGAAAAGCGGTATTTGAACAATTATATCGACATACGCTCATAGTTTAAATAAAGTTTCTAAAAAACAGATCTTTATTCCTTCAATTTTATCTCTTCCGAAGCTTCATTATTACACAAATTGATATGATGAATTCATGTGATATCGTTTATTGTTTTTTTTGCGTAATGAACCAAATCTAATTTTTTTATAAACTATCTTAATTTTACATGCTCTGCGTTTGAATTACAAAATAGTATATTTCGATGCGAGAGTCCGAACGGGCGTTTTGGTCACTGCGAGTATGAAGGCACCGCGTGAAGCCGAGCCTCGGGTTCACGCAGCTCCTTCATACGAGCAGTGACCAAATCGCCCATGAGGACTCGAGTATCGAACACTATTTTTCTTTAAAGAATACTATGCAAACCCCGAGATATGTAGACTTGACGAAAAGTGGGGGGGAAGGGGTCTGGGGCAAAGCCCCAGCGGGGCCGAGGGGCAGAGCCCCCGCGGGGGGTTGGGGGGGGGGCGGAGCCCCCCGCAAGAAGCAAAATAACTCCCATAATGTTTATCTTTCCTGAAAACAACACAATGTTGTCTGCTTCTTCTATCATTTTTTGTAGGTCATAGAAACTTGCAATGCTGCATTCGTCAGCGAAATCCATTTCTATGATTTTTTGCCGTTTGCACCTTAGCTTGTAATAAACTCTTTTATCTCATCATGCAAGGAATTACTTGAACGAAAATGAACGAAAACAAACTGTCACGCACGAAATAAACCTAACCTCACCCAAAATGATGTTCGCATAGTAACAGTTTACGACGCTAGATGGCAAGCGGTGGCCAAAACGTATTAGCCGTTTACGACGCTAGATGGCAACCGGTGGGCAAAATATTTTGGTAACCGTGGAGACCATTTTGCTAACCGGTGACAGCGTTTTGGTCATCGGTGTTGCGGGGTTTGCTCATTGCTTTCGCGCACAGTGCAGAATCGGCCATTTTGGATGTCTGTAAACGGTGGGCAAACGAGGGTTTTGCATGTATGTATAAAGAAAAAAATATTTAAAAACTAAAGAAATCTTTAGAATGTAATTTCAGTTCCCATAATTTCAGATTTTTTCATTCAAAAAATAGCTCTGTCAACTCACAATGTACAATGTACAATGTACCACTGAACGATGCGTACGCACGGTTCATTAGTGTTTCGTGCAGCGGCCAGTGGGACATACGAAACAATAATCAAAACAGGACTTAGTCGTTCGGGCCCGTCACTGGTCATAGTCTATGCCGAATCATGCCGAAGCGCATAAGACTTTAGGCACTTCAGAGCAAAAAACATTTACAGCCGCTGAGCACACATGACTTTGAAAACAATGGTTCCATTACATTGCAGCATCATTTTTTTAGCATCCTGTTATAATACCAGATCGTCTTTTTTTGAAGCCATCGTTCGTGCTATTTCACTTTGCTAACTCAGATTGAAAAGCGGTACATACTAGCAAACTAAAATAATGCACAGGGCCATTTTTTTAATTTCTTGCATCTTTCTTGTACCTATATTTTTGGAGAACTGTTTCAATACCGAGACAAATACCGTGTTTAAATATCCGAGACATTTAAGCAATAGGTACGATGAATATCACAATTTTGTAAATTATTCTATGATTTGTATATCAATTGATAATAAAATGCAAAATTCATTGTTGGACTCCTGAATAATAATTGCTTTATTTGTTTTACGTTGAAGCAATCCAACATACCTTAGGTGGTATGTTGGCAATATTATTTTTCGATGGTGATTACAAATTTCATTTGATCAAAACTAATTTGCCCGTTCGGGCAACGCTCGCGATCGTTGCTCGTTTCGCACTGCACCATCTGCTCGCCTTTCACTCCTCTCCGATGCGCGCAGCAGCAAGAAGAGTGGGAAAAGCTCTCGGCAAGTAGCGCTACTACTCGTCGCGTTCATGGAAACTCGACCTACACTTCACATGCGCTCTCGCGCGAATATACGTTGTTCCGACGGAACATGCTCCCGGCACCGGCTGCAAAATACAATTTAAACTTAAAGTAATGAAGCAGATTGTGCTAACAATACAAATGATAGACTAGATGAAGGTTCAACTTACAAGTGACTCAGCGTATCACAGAACGTATTTACAGAGTTAATTTACGTTAACAAAAATTTTTGGTTACTTGTACATTGACGATTAGACAAGTAGATAGGACCAATTTCTGTTGGAGTGATTGCACCCGATTGATTATTCTAAGACTAAATCACAAACTATTTGCAAAGTGAAGCTTCAATACTCAAGGTAAGGAACCCAGTCAGGAATCTCTGGATATCGCGGTAGCAGAAGCTTGTCTTTTGATCTTCTGGCTACAGAAAATTAAGTTTCTGCATGTCACGGGCCAGTTTCCTTTTTGCTTCACAGAATATGATCAAGCTCGACTCTGACGCGGCGAACGAAATCGCGCACATCTTTACAATCGAATATACCACGTATACAACGCCTTAACATCAAGTTACCGGAAGAGGACATAATCGGGTAATATTTCGTTTATAAACGCCGCTAGCGGTCTTCACTGTTGCTACTCGAGCGATGCCGTCATTCCCGGGAAACACCTCTGAAATCACACCCATCGGTCATCTTGCAGAATGCGTAAGGTCATCCATCAGTAGAACAACCATGCCAGATTTTAGTTCCGTATTGGACGCGTGCCATTTTTGGCGGATTTGCAATTCATGGAGGTACTAATTGTGCCATTTGTTCCAAAAGTTTTGCTTGGCCTTGGTCAGAAACTGGTAGGTTGAAAGACGATTATCTGGAATGGGCAGCAAACATCCCTCTGGCAAGACATTGAAAGGATGTCCTATTAATAAATGGGCTGGTGTAACAGCCAAGGGATCGTTGGGATCAGCCGAAAGAGCACACAAAGGTCGTGAATTCAAAATCGCTTCAATTTCAATGAAGAGAGTTTCTAATTGATAAAAGGTGAGTTGTTTCTCTATGATGCGTTTTAAATGATGTTTAAAGCTCTTTACGGCTGCTTCCCAAAGACCTCCAAAGTGTGGTGATAAAGGTGGATTGAAGTGCCACTTCACCCGTTTTTCTATGGCATGTTTGTTAATTATTTTACGAATTTCGGGTTTTTCGAATAGATCATACATTTCCTGAAGTTCCTTATTCGCCCCCACAAAATTGGCACCGTTATCGGAATGCATATGTCTGGGTATGCCGCGACGTGAGATGAATCGATGAAAAGCTACTAAAAAACCTTCAGCAGAAAGATCGGGGACAAGTTCAATGTGAACGGCTTTTGAAGCCAAGCAGACAAAAACACAGCCGTACACCTTGATAAATGCTCTATTTCTATGAGTCTTTTCCTTGACGAGAAATGGACCGAAGAAATCGACACCTGTGTGATCGAATGCAGGTGATTCCTCAACTCGAGCCTTGGGAAGATCACCCATTTGGGCGTAAACGAGTGGGGGCTTGTGACGAATGCAGTTTACACAACATCGAACAACTCTTTTAACTTGTTCTTTTCCATTCAAAATGAAGAATTTAGATCGGATGGCATGAATGGTGGTTTGAATTCCAGCATGGAGATTAGACAATAGTTATTTGTGATACGAGTGCGTAAAATAGGTGATTGTGTGCGAGTGTGAATTTTGCAGCATAAGCCGGAGGCTCAAAGCATGAGTCGGTGGTTAGCACACGAGCGAAGCGAGTGCGAAAACGTAGACGAGTGCTTCGAACCGCAGGCGAATGATGCAATCATACGAGTTACCAATCACCTACGCGCACATGTATCACACGATATTTTTTGCAACGCCCGTCCGAAAAAGTTGTCAGAAGGTGGTAACGAAAAATACTAATCTTATGTTGCATAGAGTGAACTAAAGAAATTACAGAAAAAAATTTTTTTTCAATGTTTGAAAAAAAAAATTTTTTTAAATTTTGTTTAAAAAATGTTCTGAAAAAAAATTTGTGCAAAAAAATGTTTGAAAAAAAATGTTGTGAAAAGAAATGTTTGAAAAAAAAAATTTGTGAAGGTGAATTTGTGAAGGTGAATTTGTGAAGGTGCTACTCGAGATTTGCTACAAACTAACCTTATCTCGACATTGCCTAGAGAATCAGTTGATCTGACGAAAAGACAGGCGCCATATCCATGCTTGCAAGCATCACAAAAAACATGAAGATCTATGGTAACCGTATTCGGAATCAGAATCTGTCGAGGGAATGACAGTTGGTTAAGAAGCGATAGCTGATCAGCTAATAACTTCCATTTGGTATGAATAATCTGAGGGAGAGACTCATCCCAACTAACCTCTGCCTTCCAGCAATCTTGAATTAAGACCTTAGCAAATAAGACCACTGGACCTAGCGAACCTAGAGGATCAAAAATTTTTGAAATTTCTGACAAAAGAAGCCGTTTGGTGGATACGACTTGTGAATCCACCGGATTGACAGAATATTGAAAAACATCTCTTTTAGAATCCCACATGATACCTAGCATCTTTTTGACAGGATTTCCACTGACAACGCAATCTAAATCGAAGATTTTCTTGTCGATGTTATCTAATGCCGATTGATGATTGGAGGCCCATTTTCGAATGATGAAACCCCCAAGACGCAACAGAGCTATCATTTCATCACATGTAGCTAAGATTTCGTCATGAGAACCTGCACCAGAAACAAAATCATCGACTTAAAAATCACGGAGAAGAAGCTTGCTCGCTCGAGGATACTCTTTCGCCTCATCACGAGCGAGTTGTTGAATCGTACGAATTGCTAAAAAGGGTGCAGCAGCTGTACCAAAAGTGACTGTGTTAAGTTGGAACTTTCTAAGAGTTGCTTTATAACGCCAAAGAACCTTTTGAAATTTCCGATCGTCAGGATGAACTAAGATTTGCCGGTACATTTTTTCTATGCCCGCTGTAATGACGTACTGATAAGTACGGAACCTAAGAACCTGTTCAAAAACAGGGTCCTGAATTGTTGGACCAACTATGAGAGTGTCATTGAGCAAAATTCCCGTGGAAGTTTTAGATGACGCATCGAATGCGACTCTAACCTTCGTAGTTTTGCTGGACTCCCTGATTACGGCATGACGAGGAAGAAAATAACCGTCATCAGTGTCGTCACAAAGATTCATATGACCGAATGAGATGTACTCTTCCATGACCTTGGTATATTCAGCCTTTAGAGTCGGATTTTTTTCGAATTTTCGTTCGAGAGAACAAAAACGCTTGAGAGCTTGCGCCTTGGATTCACCAAAACTGTATTTGGAATCTCTGAACGGAAGACGGACAATATATCTACCTGTCGGATCTCGTTTAAAATGAGCAACATAATGCTGCTCACAAGCGACCTCATCACGAGACTTGACGGGCTCATGATCCAGATCTTCGATGAGCCAAAAACGTTCTATAAGCTTGTCTAATATAACGACATTACAAGAGGCTGACTTTGAAGACGACTGATCAGTAACTCCTCCAGCTACGATCCAACCTAAACCCGTCTTTTGTAAGATGATTTCGGATGCTCCATGTTGAAGCTTAATTTGACCCATAGCTAATACCGATAAAGTGGTACTGGATAATAACAAAATATCGATAGATTTGGGTAAGTGAAACTGAGGATCAGCTAATTTGAGATTTTTTGGAATGTTGAAAAAGTCGCGAGGGAAAGTGTCGTTAGGCACAGCGTCAGCAATTTTAGGTACTATCAAACAGTTAATTTTATGACTAAAATTGTTATAAGTTGAATGAACACTAGTTTGTACGTAGTTGTTTGAAACAGTGCTCAGATTGTCAACTGCTCCAATATTAACTGAACAAGAAGAAGTAGGTAAAGCTAAGGATTTTGCAAATCTTTCAGTAATCAGATTTACGGTGGAACATGAGTCGAATAAAGCTCGAGCCACAACAAAATCTCCTCGTTTGTCCTTGACCTTGACGACAGCCGTTGTCATTAACTGGGACTCTGAAGGAAACGCTATGGAGGCATAAGATTCATGGATTAGTCAACTAGAAGGAGTGTCAGCATTCGAGGATTTAGCATCACTCTTAGATTTAGAACCCTGCCCTTTGGATGATTGAGACTTCTTCCCTCTATGCAAAAGAGAGTGATGTCTTTCACCACATTCCCGGCAGCGTTTGAGACTCTCGCAAGGGAAAGGATGATTCCAGATAAGCGACAAGACGTTTTTGATCATAATATTCGAGCAGAATTTCCCACGCCTTAGCATAATCAGTCGCATTTGGGGACAATTGGGAAATTATGCTAGCTGCTTTAGATTTAACGCTACTGAATAGTTGACCAGCCTTGACGTCATCGCTTGAATCCGTACGATTATGTACAAGGGTAACAAACTGATTTTTGAAATTGGGCCACTCTTTATGGTCACCATAAAATTTAGGCAACTGAATATCAGTTAATCTTGGTCTTTCTTGTCTGTCCGTCAAAGTAATATTGCTTGGGGTGAAAGTTGAGTTTGCCACCTGGTTCAAGGCTCGTTGGGCCGTCTGGTAAGCTTCTGTGACAGTGGTAGCTATATCATAGTACGCGTTTGAAAGTTGTTCGAAGGATTTGACAAGAGCATGGTCAGCTTGAAGAGTGAGAAGTTCTTTGTTAAGTTCGAAATATTCATGTTAGAGGTTGGTAACGGAAGCTAATCGCAAGTTACCGTTCGTAGGGTTGGGTGACTCGTCCCAGAATTTTTGTAAACTTTTCATCCATCTTTGTAAGGTTTGGAATTTTGTGGAAATATAATCCACGCGCGAAATGTGCTCCATTGTGCAAACCATTGTACTCTCGATCAATTAACGACAATTTAAAGAATATAACAAAATGAAAGAAACCAAGACTTATCTTAGTAAAAGTCCTGTCCCACGGTGCAGAGTCCGAATGGGCGGCGAGGCTTCCTGGAACGGGAATGACAGTTGGACGTTAAGAAAGAGAGAAGCGAAGGCAATGGCTGTGTTGGCTGATGCAATCGACGCCTCGACAACAATCCTCAACTTGACGACAATGCGTGTGGAGTGCTCGTTGGCTTCTTTGAATCGAGTAAACACTATGTCCATTCAATGCGTGATTTCACTCGCGAATAAAGATGAGGTTCAAAACCTCACAGGAGGCACCATGTTTTACGTTGAAGCAATCCAACATACCTTACGTGGTATGTTGGCAATATTATTTTTCGATGGTGATTACAAATTTCATTTGATCAAAACTAATTTGCCCGTTAATGAACTCTAGGAGATAATAAAACACTGCATATGGGAAAAAGCTTATGAGAGGCATAAAAACCCCATTTATTGCTAATCAACACAAAGAAGTGATAAAGTTGCACAAGATGAGAAATGGATGCCGCACAAAGTGACACGCGCGCACAACCCACAATGGTTTGAATGCCGATGATGGATTGTTGCACACGTACGTACCGGTGATCGAATCAGCAACGCTCGCCCGGAGGAATTCCTCGCACGCACACACTTTGCACACTCGTTAAGGAGATATTATTGCTAACGTCGTTAACGTTAGCACCAGGATGCCCGAAGGCGCTGTGGCTTTGTTCGCCTTAAAGATTTGCTAATGTCGTTAACATTAGCACAAGGGTGCCCGAAGGCGCTGTGTCGTTAATCCACCGGATTGGCGATCAGTACATCACCTCTTCTGCGCAATACGTTGTCGCGATACACAATGTTTACGAAAGGCACGGTTGACATACGGTTTTTCGGTCAAGAGAAGGAGATCCGTTCGCGATCGTTGCTTGTTTCGCACTGCACCATCGGCTCGCCTTTCACTCCTCTCCGACGCGCGCAGAAGCAAGAAGAGCGGGAAAAGCTCTCGGCAAGTGGCGCTACTACTCGTCGCGTTCATGGAAACTCGACCTACACTTCACACGCGCTCTCGCGCGAATATCCGTTGTTCCGATGGAACATTATTTGAAAAATTCTTGTAGGCAACCACAATGGATGTCTATATGGATGATCTATACCATAAAGTTCTGGCCAAAAACCTTGTGTAGTATAGTAAATTTCGATATTGTGCAATACTGAATATGTTAAAAAATAGTTTTAAGGCAGTAAACAAAAACATATTATGGATTGTTTTCTTTTCCTACTTGGAAAATTTAATATTCTTAATAGATTTGTGTCAGAATCACCCACAAAAAAAAGTTCAAAGTAGTTCTGCACTGTATAAAACACTTGAAAACAGCGGAAACAGATGTTGTTTTGCTTTTTCGTTCATAATTAATCCAACCCCTTGACTACCATGTGATTCATTATCTACTCCTGACCATATATTAAAAACGCCTTTCAACACCCCATTTTCTATGTATCTACTTCCGCAACCCTTTTTCTTCGTCTCAGGTACACATAAGATATCTAGTTTCGTTACGTGTATAGTTTCTCGTAGTTCTCTTACCTCAAGATCATTCACTCCTCTAGCATTCTAAACACCCAGTCTCCATTCATTGCCCGAAACTCGACCTTTGCGTTTCCCGTGTGCATGCTATTCGTCAATCCAAGTTTCAGTCCATTCCGAGACTATTTTATTGTTTGTATTATTCATTATTTAGATTGTACACCCAACTACCACCTTTATGCGCGAAATTTTTTTTTGCGAGTCCAAATTATGTCCAAATTAAGTAGTGATTCGTCGTGCGATGGAGAGTCTAGTTGTAACGTCAGTCCCACCAAAACTTCTGTTACTGGGGAGGGAGTGAGGACAACGAATGAAAACCGAGAGTCTCAATTGGTTGATGATTTATGCTTAGAAGGTCACCAGCCTTCAGCAGCGTTGTATTTGATCTTGTTCATATGTTCCCACCTGCCAATTCGCGGCCTATCTCTAGGCATAGAACCAAAAATCCTTTTGTTCTTTTTTTTCGAAAGTATTTCTTGAAATCTCTTAAAAACACTTTAACGGTCCAAGATTTCTAAAATTCCTCGAAAAACTTTTATTTTACTCAATTAATTTTTTTTTTTTTAATAATTATTAATATAGATTGTAAATTCGGTCGGAATATTATCAAGGCTCTAAAATCTTGAAAAGAAAACTTCCAAGTTTTTGAAAGAATATATAATGAGTATTTAAAATTCTTTAGAATTCTGTGAAATTTGTGGATTTTTATGAGTAGATTGTGGAGAAGTATTCAAAATATTGTAAAATTTCGTGATATTTTGTGTTTCTAGAATAATATACATAAAATTGAAAGTGTTGTTATGACGTCAAACATACAAATTGAAAAAAAAGTAAAATCCTGCCGTTTTCTGCAATACCTTGTAGATTTTTACAACAAAGTAAAAGAAATAATAATAAAAAGTTATACAAATTTTTCAGTCATAGAAACTTATACTTTATATTTAATTTTTTGCTTTCTGAAAGAAAATACAGGAAAAAATCAACTAGTTGTATTTTTCATTATATTTTGTACATTTTTGTACAAAAAAGTGCATTTTCTAACAAAAAATTACAGTTGTAGAAATTTGCATTTTCTTGTAAAAAATGTGTCCTTCAGGGAGTAAAGCGAGAATTTATTCGAATGAAGTCGCTCTTCAAAATTGTTGACTTATAGCTAAACTGAAGATCCTGGAACGGTTTTTTCCATTATTTTATCGAAGTTCTTTTTGTTTCATATTCTGATAATTTCAGAACAAATGATCCTTCTTTTGGTTGAAAAATTAATTTTTAATTTTTATTTATAGCTGTTGAGTTGCAGTTGTTATACTTTTTATTGAAAATCGTAGGTTAGTACGTATCATATCGTATCGTAGGACATATTATATTATTATATTTACCAATATAATTGACGATGACTGCCAAAGTGAAAACAAAAGTAGAAACCATCCTCATTTTCGCAAAGTAGAAAACAAACTGATTAATGCTTCAGTGAATAATCTGGTTACTAAGAGTATCTAAGGAATATTGTATTGCATCATCAGGGTACAAATATATACATAAGTATCGTTATCTCACATATACGTGAAATAACGACTTTATCAGTGTCAAGATTGTCCCTCTCAAATAATGAAATCATTTGTCATTTTTTATTATGATCATTTTAATTAAGAGGTTCTCATCTCAAATGGAGGGTATTGGTTCTATGTCAATATTGATTGTAGCCAAATTCATTAAGATTCGATGTTTTGCAACTCACCGATTGAGGAGTAATGGTTTTTACTTTGGTTTCTGTGTTTCGTCGTTGCCTGTCAACACGAATACTTTCGGAGGAATTATCTGATTATATTTCTGATTAAATTTTCAATTGTATTGCCTCCTTCCCAATTTCCCCCTGCCCCAATTCTTTTACGAACTGTTTGAGAGCCCAAAAAATATGTGTGCATAATTTGGTGCCAATTGGTAAAAAATTATGGATTTGCATAAGCATCATACGTTTTAGGCCACTTGCTTTTTTGTATTATATAATAATATATAATATAATAATACATATATACACCTACAATAATCCCCTTCTATATTGAAATCATCGTAAATAACTTTATTGCAATTCATAAATCCATTTTTAAGGAAGGTGATCATTTTTTCTTTCTTGTTCTATATTTTTTGAAATTTTTAAGAATTCGACTTTTTGGTAGAAAATGCTTTCGTAGGTTTGAAATTTAACTAGTTGCTTGCAAGTTCAACTATTCCAAAAAAATAGCTATTTTGTTGGAAATTCCTCTGTCTGAATTAAAAGTTCAACTCTTTGTTCATAAGTCCAACTGTTTGGTGAAAAATTACAAAATTAATTTATTTAGGTTCTACTATCTGCTTTAAAATGCATTATTATAGTCAAAAGTATTTTCTTTGTGGTAAGCCTAATAGTATATTATGCACCAAGGATGAAAAAAGGCGAAACATTATTGATGAGTGTATCTTTCCAGTGCGAGTCATGTATGTCTATATATGTCTATGACGTCATTCTTTTCGACGACATAGACTGTAAAAACAATAAGAGTGAGGAAAATTATTCTCAAGTGGTGCTCAAATGAGACCACTGGTAGGAACCCAGAATCGTTTCTTGTTGTACTGAAAATCACAGCATGAAGTTATCCTTTTCAAAAATAGAACGTGAATAAAAATAATAACGTAAAAAAAGAAATCTCTAGCTTTTACAACGTAAATATAAAAATGGCCATTATATGACTATAGGCTGGAAAGAGGGACTTTAGGTTCACTCCACAGGCCTGATAAATATGTAGCTGTATTCATGCATGTATTACATGATATATAATAAGAATTACAGATGTATTATATCATTATATTTACCAATAGAATTAACGATGACCGCCAAAGTGAAAACAAAAGCACAGGCCAACCTCATTTTCGCAAAGTAGAGAACAAACTGATTAGTATTTCAGTGAATAATTGAATAATTGTGTTAGGATCATTCCAATTAAGACATTCTCAGCTCAAATGGAAGTAATCGGTTTTATGTAATAATTGAGTGTCGCCAAATTCATCAAGATTCGACCTTTTTCGACTCCCTGATTGAGGATTAATGGTTTTCACTTCAGTTTCTGTCTGTCATCGTTGTCTGTCAACGCGACAACTTTCGAAGAAATTGTCTGATTAAATTATCTGATTAAATTTCTGATTAAATTTTCAGTTGTATGGAGCTAGTATTTCCTTCAAATGTATGGAAATACTGCGTTTTTGAATGTGAATATAAATGAATTCATATAGCATGCAGGTATATATACATTTTTTTTATTCCTAGCGGCTTTCGCATATGTTCAATTACATATTTATTTAACAATGAACTTTCATAGAGATTTTCTGGTATATGTCCTTGTATACCTGTATATTGTGGAACAAAAAGCGGTATTTGAACAATTATATCGACATACGCTCATAGTTTAAACAAAGTTTCTAAAAAAAAGCAGATCTTTATTCCTCCAATTTTATCTCTTCCAAAGCTTCATTATTACACAAATTAATATGATGAATTCATGTGATATCGTTTATCGATTTTTTTATAATGAACCAAATATCAATTTTTCATGAACTGCTTTAACTTTACATGCACTACGGCTTAATTATGGAAAAAATATTTGAAAAGTAAAGAACTCTTGAGAATATGTATTTTCAGTTCCCATAATTTTAGATTCTTTCATTGAAACAAAAATTAACAAATATGGTTTGAGTTTTCAAACCATACTAGACTTTCGTCTTCTTAGGCCGGGTTGCGAACCCGATACCCGACTCGACGTCAATCTTCACTCCTCTCGAAAGTAACGAAGCCGTTGGCTAAACACGGATTTTACGTTTATTATGCGTTTCAGTTTTTCGAGTTACAATAATGAATAACAAATAATTGAAAATAGCTGTGGATTCGATCTCGAGTATTTCTGAAAATTCCATCTGAAAATTCATCTTTTTTTATTGAAAATTCAATTAACTGGCTGAAAATTAAACTTTTTTGTTAAAACTTCATTTTGTTGGTTGCAGTCAAAACTATTTTGTTGGAATTCTTTTTTCTGTTGAGAATTAATTTTTGTGAGTTGTAAATTGAAGTGCTAGATTGCAACTTCAACAACGTTGTCAAAACTTTATCTTATTGGTTGAAGATTAAACTCTTTCATGGAAATTAGTATTCTTTTGGTTGAAAATTGATTTTTTCACTAAAAATTTAAGTATTCTATTTCTCTCCCAAAATTGATCATATTTTTGAGGTGTGCTTGATCATGATGCTATTTGTTCATGTCATAAACATATGATATAAAACATGATTTAAATAATGAATTATAAATTAAAAAAATTATGTGTATATCGCAAGGCAGAGAAGAATCGAATGTTTCGTAATCTTTCGTACATAGTACTTTGGGGATTTTCCCGTTTTTTGTTTATAGAATTGATAAATAATATCGAATGATATAATTTTATTTGATATCACAATTTTTTTATAACAAATAATATTACTCATTAATCATTTTTCGCTTGCACATACTCCTGCATATATAAGTTTTTAATTCAAAAACAAAACTTTTCGATTAAAACAGATCCCTAAATCAATCGAGCATTGTGTCCTAAACTTTATCGTTAACTATGTTATTTGATTACGACCCACTGTGTCTGTCGTTGCGTGTGGATAATGAGGCTACGCAACTGCACTATAAAATTAATATCCCTATAAATTATACACTGTAGCTTGAAAAATAATGAAAATTCTGTTAGCAGTTGGGGCAATATGGTGTTTTCAATAAACTCGCGCCTGAAAACTCAAATTCATGTAACTCTCTGAATATTGAATATTTGAAGAAGAAAAAAATCGTCTCACGTGATGTAAACAGAAGCTCGGCTCATTTAATGACCTGTGCTTGTCCATTTACTAAATTTGTATATAGAAAACATTTGAGCAAATATTTAAGAGATTGTCAAAGTCTGAAATTTTCTGATGTTTATAGAATCGAAGCATTTTTAAATTCTCGTGGAATTTCTTTTTTTTATCATGCACACTTTTAAGAGATTTTTTGTTTTGTTTCAGGTGAGTTACTCTGCACGGAATTACTAATCGTCAATAATCTCTTGGTAAGAAAGATTCAATATGCTAAATCTTTCATATTATATGTTTTTTGTGAATACTTTTCTGTGCACGTTTTGATATTCGATCTTACATGCAACAACACAGCGTTAGCTCTTTGTACTCAGTAACTGCACAATTCGAAGCGAATGCTGTTTCCGCTTGATGAAACGAAAATAATGGCCTCGCCATGTCTATCAGGAAGTTTGTAGGGATGCTCGCGAATGATGGTAAAGTAGGCACCTAGTTCACTGAGAAAAATAGATACTGACCGGTGCACTCAAAAAATAATTAGGTTAAATCAACAAAAATTTTGTTGGTTCATCCATAGAATATGGTTATCATATGGACAACAAAATATTTGGTTGACGCAAATAAAACCTAACAAAAATTTTGTTTGATTCAAACAAATTTTCAGGTATATCCAAGAAAATAGTTATTTTAGTCCAAGAAAGATTTTTCCGAGTATAATAGTATATGGGAAGTAAATCTAAATTTCGAAGCAGAATATCCCGACTTGTTATTAACAGGAAGGTTTCTACTGGCAAAACCTAAGATTTTGAACTGAAATATTCGAGATACTACACTGAAATATCCCAGATTATTTATTATTAAGAATTAGTATGTCTATGAAATAAACATTTAAGAGTTTTGGAATTTTTAAAGTATTTGGATGCCAAGACTGACCAAACTGAAGATAAGTCACAAGAGATGTTTAGACGTGAGATCTAATCAATAGCTTCTAACCATATAAAAAGACCAAAGAAAATTACACAAATTGTTCGAGTTCTTGAGTACTATGAATAGGCGTACATAGAATTTTTGAATCTCGAAAAAAATGGTTTCGAAAATTTTCAAAATGCTCTTACTTCTTGAATTTTGATTCAAATTAGCTGGTTAAGGAACTTGTTCTTTCTTTTAGGCCCCCAAAAAGAGTGACAAATCACAATCCAATCTGATTACTTTTTCGAAAGTTATCGTGCCTACAGTCTACAGACTACAGACGGACAGACACCTTAGTAAAAATCGTTTTTTCTGACTCAGGGGACCTCAAAACGTGGAGATTCGATGAAAACCGACGAAGTCAAATGTTAAATAAAACCAATACCTTCTCATTTCATGATAGTGTAAAAAAATTGAATGACCTTGTGTGGATTAGCTAAACATAAAACGAAAGACGGCTTGATAACCATAATAGATTTGCATTCAAATCTTTTTATTTAATTTTGATTCGACTACAGATCACAAAGAACATTATATCTTAGTTTATCTTTATTATATTTAATTAATGATACATATACTGTAGACTATCTTCATTGGAAGCAACTTCTTTAAAGCAACGTGGAAAGATTGGGTAACGTCTGCCTACAGGACATTCCTTCTTTTCAGTTACGGTCATATAGTCAACTGCTCTGCTTATCATATTTATTTTTGTTCGCGAATGATATCTATCTGTCCTATACATTCCACGAAGAATCCCACTATCGTCCTATATTGCAACAATGTCATGATTGGATGTTGATAATACAACATATTCTTCGGTTGGCACGGGCACATATCTATTTTTTTCTACTCGAAATATAATTGGCATACCGGCAGGAATAACGTATCTTCGAAATTCAAATTGCTGGTTTGGATTTGTGCGAGGAATAAGCCGAATATATCCAAGTTCTTCTGTTTACATCCAAATAATCGATCTGAAGGAAGCCTGTCCAGAGGAGAAATGGATCTGGCATAAAGTTGAGGTTTCTGAGGAGATGTCTGGTCAGGTGAATGTTGTCTGGCAGAAGAAGAACCAGGATTACGTTCGCCATTAGGACTCCTGCTAGCAGGCGATCTGGACCTGCCACGAAAAGATGCCTCCTCTGGAGAAATCCGGTCAGGCAAATGTTGTTTTCGAGCAGCAGAAGAAGAAGGGCCAGGATTACGTTTACTATGAGGTTTTTTTCGGGATGAGAACTGCATTCTGCGAAAAGAAATAGAAAATTCATTTTTTTCGTTCAGCATAATTTCTGAAGTGTACCCACCACGAAAATGAAGGTCGTCTGATCGGACTGAAAATTACCCCAATTGTAGTCCTATTGAATAGTATTTTTCACACCAAAAATTTATTCATTTCGATAATTATTTATTAAAGTGGAGGGGGAACAATTTGTAGGTTCTTCAAGCAAAGTCTCACTTTCAAACTTTTTCCTATTGTTTTAAACAAAATTTCACTTGGAATGTTTTCGATAGTTTTTTTCACAAACTTCCTGGTGGTAATAACAGTTTTTTTCAAAAAGTTAAAATTTGGCCCAAATTTTTGAAAATCAAAAATAAATTCCACTTTTTCTCAAATTTCGGTCCTTTGTTCTCCTTAAAAATAATTTTAAAAGAAAGCTGAGATTTTTTCCTATGAAACCTAAATTTTTCAAAGTGGCAAATCAATTTATCTCTGAGTAATAGAACGATACGTAAACAAGATGCCGTGATAGGGCGGGTGGCCCGCGATTTTCCCTAGTGCGCTCACGCCAAGGATCGTTGTGCAACGCTTTAGTGCCAGTTTTTTAAGTTAAGTAACATTGTATGGTAATATTATGTGTCTTTCTGTTCGATTTTTTGGTGATAGTTTCAATAGTTGTTTTCTTCGCCGGCCTCTCTTGCGGTTTTTGTATTTTGCCATTCGAGAAGATGTCGCGTTTCTCAGAGGACGAAAACTTCTTGAGTTCAAGTTTTCCATCTTGAGTGGGAATAAAAGCGTGGTACTGTAATGTATCTGGTATCATGACAGCCTAGTCAAATCTGGCTTTCCGTAACTCTGTGGCCAAGGCATGATTTTCTTCGCTGCTGACAAAAATTTCGGTTTCTTTACAGTTATTCTTCGCCCACTGAAAAAAAGCATGGAGAGTGAGTATGTGATGTTTTGGAGAACATTGTAAGCTTGAACGTGGCGATTTTCTCTTCATATTCGCTCCTACACCATCATATACACACTTACCATGAGATGTACCATGGAAGTGCCATTCAGCTTGGATACCAAAATCATCTTCATGTGCTTGGAGATTAACAAAGCTACTCTCATTTTTAAAATGTTGCTTCGTACCATCAGTGAAATAGTAGATTTTATTCGGCCTGAAATGAGTTTTCAAGTATTCTACTATTATCTTTTGATAATCGTGAACATCCACCGTGTCATGAGCTAATTTATCATTGCGCTGCATTCTGAATTATGAAGGCGTAATTCTCAGCGAAATCGAAGCAAATCAAAAAGTCCCCAGGCAATAAATTTTCCTCAGATTTTTGAAAACAGATGTAAATGTAATAAAAATGTGAATTCAAAAGATGTATATTCTCACTTCTAATTTTTAAAGCATATTCCCAATTAATTTTACCTTGACCGTGATGCAGTCCTTGTTAATTCACTCTGAAAATGCGAAGAGCAGTTATTCTAGTAGCATATGAACATAAAAACATAAAAAAACATAAAAAACTGGCACTAACCCGTTGCACAAAGATCCTCGGCGTGAGCGCACCAGGGGAGATTGCGCGCCACCCGGTCCATCACGGCATCTTGTTTACGTATCGTTCTATTACTCAAAGACAGATAAAGTTTTCACTTGGAAAATTGGGGGTCTTATAGGAAAAAATCTCAGATTTCTTCTAAAACTATTTTGAAAGGAAAAAAGGGCCCAAATTTAAAAAAAAGTCAAATTTATTTTTGATTTTCAAAAATTCGGGCCGAATTTCGACTTTTTTTGAAACCCGTTATTACCACCAGAAATTTTGCGGAAAAATCTATTGAAAATATTTCAAATGAAATTTTGTTTAAGGCAATAGGACAAAAGTTAGAAACGTTTGAAAGTAAGGCTTTGCTTAAAAAACCCGAAAATTGTACCCCCTCCACTTTGATAAATAATTATCAAAATGAATTGATTTTTCGTGTCAAGTGTACTATCTGGTAGGACTACAATTGGGCCAATTTTGAGCCCGATCGGACAACTTTCATTTTCGAGGTGGGTACACTTCAGAAATTATGTCCCTTATGTCTAACATCTTTAGTTGAATTCAACGTTTCTTTGAAGAAAGCATCTTTCTGATGCTTCCATAAGAATTATGAGAAATAATTTTCAATTATAAAAATACCTCACCGTTTTTTCTTCCTGTTAGATAAGCACATATGTTTTGTAGAAGACGAGTGCGTAAACGCTTTAATAACCCTCATGACAAAATATTTTCTGCTATGCGAAAATCTCCATAAAAGGAACGGGTTTTCATATATCCAATTCTTCGGAAAATTTTTTCACTCAATTTTCACTGTCAAATAACACTTGAGGGGCTGATAGCAGAAGCAAACTAAAAAAAAAGAGTCGGAGCAAAAGCGGGTTCATTTTTTCTCAGCCCAAGAACGAATTAGCCCAAGCGCTGCGATCGAAAACGAGTTGAAGATTGAACTCGTTTTTGCCCATAGCGCGTGGACTAACACATTTTTGCCCGCACTCATATTTCGATTCGGTTCAACTCCGACCGAACTCCCTCAACGATTCTACAGAAGAGTCAAAAAACATTCTCAAAAATCGTATTAACTGATCGTATTATAACTGACCTCACTTTTACAATTTTCCGAATTTCTTTGTGAATCTAGAAATTTTTGTCGTAAATTAAATATCGGGCTGAAACTTTCGAAAATGTGTGGAAAGATAATAAACTACGTTTGCGTACTTTATTCCATGAGGAATTTCAAAAAAAATTATTTTCGAAGAAATTAAAACTGGGTGCATTTTTTGAACCTAAGAACTTTTTTTGTAAGTGAAATATCGGCTTCAAACTTTGAGAAATGCAAGATCCGACAGTGAAGTACGTTTATGTACATCATTCGAGTATAAAAGATGCAAAATGAAAAATTCCAACTAAATGCCAGTTCGGTCGGTATTCGGGATGAGCACGAAAATGCGAAGTCTGGCGGCCACAAAACGAGGCCAATGGCGAATTCAATACATACATAATTCAACATTGAAACAACATATTTAACTCAACTTTAATGCCGGACACAACTTTTAAACAATATTATTGTAAGAACACCGCATCATCAATCTCTGACAGCGTGGACACCATATTTCAGATGTAGACAAGCCAGCTGATAGAGCCTCAATTAGTGGCCGCCCGACTTCGCATTGTCGTTTCCATCGCAAATACCGAACGAACTGGCAACCGGAACCGGAGTTGACATT
>CAKNXH010001792.1:31344-92459 GCA_932178445.1 Andricus quercusramuli
CCTTGCTCTGTTCAATAATTTCTTTCAATGTTTTGTGCGACGTGCTTTTCGATCAGTTTTTCGAATTCGTGATAAGTGACAAGCTCGAAGAAATGCAACCAATTCCAAGGATGAATCGCGCGCGCACTTCAAAATCCTTCTCCTTGCAGAAAATGTCAGAGTGAGAAAGTTCTGATGTCACTTTGAGGTTGAATACCGGCGTGCATACCGAGACATAACCTCTCTACAATATTTATTTGTTGACGTGTGAAATCAAACTTTTCTCACATTAACGTTCTCTGCGAAGAAAAAGAGATAGAGTTAGAGTTGTGCACATGCGATTTATCCTAAGAATAGGTTGCATTTCTTCGAGCTCGTCACTTATTATACAATTACTGCGACAGATTTCGGACGCAACTATTCTTGAACTTAATGATGGATTCCTACAGTTATACAAGCATATATATTCTTGAGGTAAGAGGGCTTCCATCGTACATTAAGAACATATTCTTGGCGCCTATTTAAGGTGCAAATATTCTTGAACTTGATGGGAAATTATTAAAATTAGAATATCTTGTATGATGAATTCATGTGATATCGTTTTTTTTTATAATGAACCAAATATGAATTTTTTATAAACTATTTGAATTTTACATGCAAGACGTTTTAATTATGGAAAATATCTAAAAAGTAAAGAAATGTTTTAGAATGTAATTTCAAATTCCATAATTTTAGATTTTTTCATTGAAAAAATAGCACACCGTACACTTTTCCTGTTGAATAAACGTATATTTTTTTTGCAGAAGGTGAGCGCATAAACGCTTTAATAACCTTTATGACAATAAACGATTTTCTGCTATACAAAAACCTCCATAAAATGAACAGTTTTTAATATATCCGATTCTTTGGAAAATTTTTGTACTATAAAGGAGAGTTCGAGCGTCAAAATTTCCAGTTTCAAAATGATTGAAGCTCACTGTGTTTTAATTGAACTCAACTCATTGTTTTACTTTTGGGATTTATTCTGAATTCAATAAAATTATTCTGGAATTCTTATAAACTTCATTGGACTATTCTGAATTCAAAAAAAAAAAAAAAACATTAGACACATTATTAATACACGTTAGTCACTTTCAGTTAGTTTTAGTCTCATTTTGGGTTAAAAACTTTTATGTCAAGGAACTGGTATTTCAAAACAAAATATAATTAGGAAATAATGTTTATACTTTATTTTAGTTTTTTCTCTTCATTGACTTTTATTTTATATGTATAAATATATCAAAAATTCATGCATTGATATGGATATATAATAATAGTAATAATAATATTACATAATATACAATATACTAGATGTTACCCTCGGTAATTTTCATTTTATTACCCTGTCTGTCACCCGCCCCCACCCCCCTCTACTTCATCTGAGACTACCGTATAAACACGTAGGTGTTCCTCAGGAGTTTCCTGTATTATATGTTTCCTGTATTATATGGAATATAATAAGAATCACACTGTAAAAACTATGGTTCCATTTTAATTGAGCATCATTTTTGTAGTGTCCTGTTACAATACCAAATCGTCTTTTATTGAAGGCTTCGTTCGTGCTATTTTACTTTGCTAACTTCAGATTGTAAAGTGGTACGTACTAGCCAACTAAAATAATGCACAGGGCAAGTGTTTTAATTTCTTGTAACTTCAGGCTTGAGAGACATATTATATTATTATATTTACCAATATAGTTAAGGATGACCGCCATAGCTTCATTGAATAATCTGGTTATTAAGTGTATTTGAGGAATATTTCATTGCATCATCAGAGTACAAATATATACATAAGTAGCCGTTATCTCACATATATGTGAAATAACGAATTTATCAGTGTCAAGATTGTGTCTCCCAAATAATGATATCATTTCACATTTTTCATTATGATCATTTTAATTAAGACATTCTCATTTCAAATGGAAGGAATGGTTTTATGTAATAATTGAGTGCCGCCAAATTCATCAAGATTCGACGTTTTTTGACTCACTGATTGAGGACAAATGGTTTTTACTTCCGTTTCTGTATGTCGTCGTTGTCTTTCAGCACGACAACTTTCGAAGAAATTATATCTGACTAGTGAAAAATAAAATATATCGACACGATTTAATGTGACGAATTCACGTGATATCTTTTATTGATTTTCTCTATAATAAACCAAATATAAATTTTTTCTAAACTATTTTAATTTCACATGCACTACGTTTTAATTATGAAAAAATATTTAAAAAGTATGGAAATTTTTAGAATGTAATTTCAATTCCCATAATCTTAGATTTTTTCATTGAAAAAATAGCTCGGTACAGATTATTTAAAGAAAACCTTTGTACATAGAAGAGCTTTTTAGAATAATTTAAAATTCTTTCACTGAATATAATTAATAAATATCAGAAGTGTAATGAATAGATTTCAAGCGGCACAGTATGAACACGTTTTCTTTTTGTCAACTAACAATGTATATAATGAGTAGAAGATAAAATTGTTTGTAATTTTCCGGAATTTACAGAAATCTGTATAATTTTCGAAATAAACTTTCGGGCTGGTTTGAGTTTTCGACCCACACTAGACTTCCGTGTATTAAGGCTGGATTGCGAACCCGGTACCCCACCCGAAGTCAATCTCTACTCCTCTCGAAAATAACGTAGCCGTTGGCTAAGCACGAATCTTATGTTTATTCTGCGTTTTTCCGTTTTTTCAAATTACAATAATAAATCCAAAATAATCAAAAATAGCTGTGTATTTGATCTCGAGTATTTCCACTTTGTTTGTATTTATAATTATATGGTGCTCATTTCACGAGCATTCTGCTTTCCGTTAGCAAATGTATTTGCATTCTCATAAAGGAAGCATTAGTTATTTTTTTCAGAACAGACAAACGTCAGTCGTTCATCTTTCATTCTTTCAAGATGTCCGAACCATCTTAACTGACTGCTTTCCGATACGTCAGCTAGTGTCTATCCTGTACCACATTCTTTGAGAATTATCTCGTTTCGAACTTTGTCCATCAGTGTTTTCCTGCATATTGTGCGCAGATGTTTTATGCCAATCGCGTTAACTTCACTCCTGTTCTTTTCCTGACAGGTCCATGTCTCCCTACCGTATAGTACAGACGGTACGAATATAGACTTATGTATGGCCATAGCAATCTTATCATGTGCGAAAGCTAACCCACGTACCTTGATGGTTTCGAGAACTACATCTTCTTCGTTGAAGGGGGCCATTCTTAGACCCTTATCCATAAATAAGATAAATAGTCATGAGGACATAACGCATCCTTGCGTCACACCTTGCATAATATCGAACCAGTCACTCAGTTTCCCATTTACCCTTACACTCGCTTTACTACCTGTATATATTGTTTTCATTGCTTGTGGGTGCCACCTATTGACTCCGTACTCTTTGAGGACTTCCCAAAGTTTACTTCTATTTATCTTGTGAAACGCTTTTTGTAGGTCAACAAATGCACAGAGAACTTTATTTCCTACTCTCGAGCTTTTTTCTGTGATCTGTCTTAAGCTAAATATCTGATCTGTACATGATCTTCCTGGCATAAATCCACTTTGGACTTCCCACATCTTTTCTTCTGTAATTTTCATTACCCTACGGATAAGTATTTTTGAGAATATTTCATTTACGGTAGTTGGCAAGCTGTTACCTCTGTAATTACTGCAGTGGCTTTAATCTTCCTTTCTATTGTATATTGGTACGATAATGGCTTTTCTCTCATCGTGTGGGACTTCTCCCATCTCGATACATAAATTTATCACTTCGAAAAACCTGTAAGATAAGTACTCGCCATCGTATTTTAGCATTTCAGCCCTAATACTGTCCAAACCAGCAGCATTACCGTTTTTTAAGTTCTCAATTATATCTCTAACCTCAGTGACACAGACTTTTCCAGGTCAGTTTTCTAATGCATTATTTTCCATGTCGAAGTTCTGTTGCCCTATATCTTCAACTCCAAATAATTCTCTGGAAAAGTCTTTTAAAGCGTCTACTATTCCGTCTATATCATATAGCATTTCTACTTTGCTGTTTCTTATGCTGACAAACTCTTTACATTTACGAATAGAGTTTCAAAATAGATTAAACGAACGCATAGATAGGAAAACTTGGGACACGCTTGGAAAAAATGAAGATATACAGGGTGAGTGGACTTTGTTACGGGATATCATTGTTAAAACTGCGATTGAAGTGTGTGGTACGGTGGTTGTAGGAAGAAAATCTGATGATGCATGGTGGAATGATGGAATTGAGCCAGCCCAAAAAGAAAAGAAAGAAGCGCGCAAAAAAAGCTGAACATCACAGGTCTTAGCGATTAGGAGAGAAATAGGCTCAAAAATGATTACAGACACAAAAATAGAAAATTTAAACGACTACTCAAGGAAATTAAAGATAAAATCGGAACGCAAGAAGAAAAGAAACCACAAAATGACTTTGAAGGAAGCAAGGAACTATTATTCAATAAAATGAAGGAAAGTGAAAGTACAGAGTTTTTCAGCATGAGTAACACCAAAGGTGAAGTACTATATGATATAGACGGGATAGTAGACGCTTTAAAAGATTCTTTTAAAGAATTATTGTATATTATATACTTATATATATTGTATAATAATTAATGCATAATGCATTAGAAAACCCAATTGGAAAAGTCTGTGCCGAGGTTAGAGATATAATTAACCCTCATTTAGCCCACGCATTTTAGTATACGTTGTTCCCCCACGGGTGTCAAAAAGGGTGTATGAGAATTTAAAAAAAAAATGTCATTGCAAAATTTTGAAATATTTTTTTTAAATCAAAGTAATATAATTCTGAGTTGAATAAAGATAAAAGTGTTTATGTGTAGTGATTTTGAAAGCTCAAGGGTCACACTTTTCAATGATATAAACACATCATTATCGGTTCGAAAAGGTATAAAATGGGGTCAAAATAAAAAAAAATCATATTGAATTTTGGTACATACAATTATTATTTTAGTGTGCGCAATATTGGCACAGAGTTCTCATATGTTCATGGCACATGGCTCTATCACAACGCAGACATGTGTACCACATTTTGGATACGTTCGCAGCACTTTGAGTGCGAGAACGCGTCTCCATTTTCGTTTCTGAAAAATAAGAAAAAAAATGTTCAAATAAAAATATTTGCAAATCCACATCATTTTTTGCACGAATATGAGAAAAATATTGTCATTTTTTATTCAAATTTCTATAAAATAAATGAAATATTAACTTTGAAATTTGAAAATTCAGTTGAAAAATCATATTAGCATAATTTTGCTCACAAATATATAGTTCTTTTTACCTGTGATACACGAAAGGTCTTGCTTCACAACCAATCTCTGTCGATGGATGTTTGCGGGGAGAAATTTCCATAAAATTAAGAAAACGCAACATTTCAATATAAGTTTACTGTTGCGTCACACAAAACCTACTTTTTTCATTATTAGACACAAAAAATATTTAAATGAGGAGTTTACTTACGTTTTGTATTCGGCTTCAGATCACTTTTTATAACGTTTTTACCCCACAGGGGTCTAAAAAGCACGAATGACTGTAGACAGTATTAGCGTTGAAATGCTTAAATACGGTGGTGAGTACATAACTCACAGGTTGTGCGAATTGATAAATTTATATATCGAGATGGGAGAAGTCCCAGACGATTGGAGAAAAGCGATTATCGTACCAATATACAAAAGAAAGGGAGATGAAAGCAATTGCAGTAATTACAGAGGTATCAACTCACTAAGTACTATAAGTAAAATATACTCAAAAGTACTTATTCGTAGGGTAATGGAAATCACAGAAGAGAAGATATGGGAGGTCCAAAGTGGATTTATGCCAAGAAGATCACGTACGGATCAGATATTTAACCTAAGACAGATCACAGAAGAAAGCGACGGAAAAATAGATGGGGTGTTAGATACTCAATGGGAAATTCACAACTGGCGCAGCATTGAGTCAGTGCTGGCCAGAGTTCGACAGCATTGGCGTGGTGCTGGTAGCCAATAGTGGCGTCGATGTGGCGTAATCTTGGAATGATAACGGTGTTTGGTACTGATTGCCAACTTCAGATAGGGAAATGCTCGCTGGAAACAGATGGTAGGGCTGAAATAAAATAGGCCCCGCGGACCAAACAGACGGGGTGAAGGACACACCGAGAAAAAACCATGACCGCTTCCTGCTGCGGCCCTGTACCGAGAGTTTCTGCTGAATACGGTTACACCACTCAATAAGCAGTCGCAGGCAAGGGTCCAGGGATGGTCCCGGAGGAAAAAACCTCCAAGTCAAGGCGTTAATCCACCGTGCCGAAGACTGCGTGGCACCAGGCGAGTGGTGTCGCTAACGGTATCTCTAGGATACCAGGTCGCCTTCTAGAGTATACAGACCTTACCCTCGCATGCGGGGCTCTGCGCGGGGGGGGGGCTTTATTTCCCTAGCTACTCGTAAGAATTCTAATGAAGAATAATACAAATTCAAATCGGAGCATATGTGAGGAGATGGATGGAGAACTGAACGTTGTGGAAAAGATCGACATGAGTCCGAAGACTCGTGCCGAAAACGATGTAGTGGAAGCGTACATGTATGTGGAGGAGGTTCGAAAACTCATGAGTGGCCTCAAAGAGGTATTGGAGGAGATGCAGAAATTCTGCAACTTCAAATGGAATTTGTTTATGCCCATTGGGGATGGGCTAGGGAAGGCGGAGCGTGTTGCGGATCAGTTGCATTGGGCCATGAAGTGCATCGACAGTTATTACCAGGACGCTATAAAGTTCGTCGGAAAGGAGATAGGAAAGAAGCACCGAAATAAGGCGAAGGCGAGGAAAGACATAAGTCAAAGCTGGACCTTAGGGATGATATCCCTCGCATGTGTAAATTTCAGCCTTGAATGATATCCTGACGGGTTATCCCTGGGATAACCCGGGCCATAAATGGGATATCCTATTGTTGTGAAGGATGGTACAAATACAGCATTACTATTTAATTCGTATTAAATAATTTTAAAAGAACTGATGAAATACATGTTTAAAACTTGTATTTAAATTCATTCAATAGATTTTTATGATATTTTTTACCAAATTTAGGTGAAAAGTTCATGTAACAAATATATTATTACTATTTAATTCGTATTAAATCATTGAAGAAGAAATGCTGAAATAACTGTTTAAAACTTGTATTTAAATTCGCTTTATGACTGGGCACTAAATTATTTAAGAGCTGCCTGTAACTTAACTGCCGTTCGGAAATTCGTACTGTGCACCTTTAATATATAAACACTTCATTGGACATTCAATGTAGTTCTTATTTTACAAATATTCTAATTTCAAAAGGCGATTCCCATGGAAGTTCCTGTGTATGCGCAGATATATAATTTTAGCAATTAGCTCAAATTCCATTAAACATATTCCCTTTGGAATTTATTTTTTAACCAAATAAATTTTTGTGTTGATATTATTATTTTTTCAATTTATTCCTCGATATTTAGATTAGTTTATTAATGGTACTCAGTTGAATGAATAATTGATAATAATAATAAATTTAATTAACTGAATTGGTAATTTCAATTTGAAGATAGTCTTGTGCGCATGCGCGATATTTTATTACGATATATCGATTACAATCGATATCTCTTTTTAATATCGATATTTTTTTGAATATCGATATTGATTTTCCGATAATATCGATATCTGAGATATCGATATTTTTGTTTCGATGTCCCATCACTACATTGAAACAGATTCTAGAATAAATTGAGACTTGCCTCCTACAAATTTATCGTTAACTATGTTATTTCATCTCGACCCACTGTGGCTATCGTTGCGTGTGGATAATGAGGCTACGCCACTGCACTAAAAAAATAATATTCCTATAAATTATACACTGTAGCTGAAAAAATAATTAAAAATCTGTTAGCAGTTAGGGCAATATGGTGTTTTCAGAAAACTCGCGTCTGAAAACTCAAAATCATGTAACTCTCTGAACTTTGAATATTCGTAGAAAACCAATTTGAATGGCCTTGTGGGAATTAGCAAAAGATAAAACAAAGAAAGCCTTGATAACCATAATACATTTGAATTCAAATCGTTTCATTTAATTTTCATCTGACTACGGATTACAAAGAATATTATATCTTGGTTTGTCTTTTTTCTATTGAATTAATGATACACATACTCTAGACTATCTTCACTGGAAGCAGCTTCTTTGAACCAACGTGGAAAGTGGTGACGTCTGCCTACAGGACATTCCTTCATTTCAATTACGGTCATATCGTCAACTGCACCGCTTATCATGTTTATTTTTATTCTCGAACTATAGCCATCTGCCTTATATATGCCAAGAAGAATTCCAGTATACTCCAGTATTGCATAAACGACACCTCTGGATGTTGATAAAACAATATATTCTCGGGTTGGCACAGGTACAAATTTACCCCTTCCTGCTTGCAATTTAATTGGTAGACCGGCAGGAATAACATATCTTCGGAATTCAAATTGCCGGTTCGGATTTTCCTGGGGAATAAGCCGAATATATCCAAGTTTTGCAAGTGCATGTCCAAGTATTTCTTGAGGATAAGGCCTGCCCGCAGAAGACACAGACTGTCTGGCAGAAGAAGAAGAACTAGGATTATGTTCAAAATTGGGATTCCGTTCACCCTGTAGTGAATCGTAATTTGCATGAGCTTTAATAAAACTCATTGAGAAGAATGCTTGACCTTTGCCTACTGGACAATCCCTTTTTTCATCTGGAGTCAAATTATCAACTGCGCCGCTTATCATATTTATTTTTATTCGCGAATGATTTCCATCTGTCCTATAAATTCCACGAAGAATCCCACTATCATCCAATATTGCAAAAATATCATCATTGGATGTTGATAATACAATATATTCTTGGGTTGGCACGGGCACACGTCTATTCTGTTCTACTCGAAATCTGATTGGCATACCGGCAGGAATAACGTATCTTCGAAATTCATATTGCTGGTTTCGATTCTTGCACGGAATTAGCCGAACATGTCCAAGTTCTTCTGTTGTACATCCAAATACTCGATCTGAAGAAAACCTGCCCAGAGGAGAAATGGATCTGGCATGAATTGGACGCTTCTGAGGAGATGTTCGGTCGGGTGAATGTTGTATGGCAGAAGAAGACCGAGGATTACGTTCGACATTGGGATTCCGTGCACACTGAAGTGAATCGTAATTTGCAGAAGCTTTAATGAAACTGCTTGAGATCATTGCGGGACTTTTGCCTACTACACATTCCCTTTTTTCATCTGGAGTCAAATTATCAACTGCACCGCTTATCATATTTATTTTTATTCGCGAATGATTTCTATCTGTCCCATAAATTCCACGGAGAATTCCACTGTCATCCAATATTGCAAAAATGTCAGAATTGGATGTTGATAATACAATATATTCTTCTGTTGGCACGGGCACATATCTAAGTGGTTGTGCTAAAAATCTAATTGGCATACTGGCAGGAATAACGTATCTTCGAAATTCAAATTGCTGATTCAGATTTGTGCGAGAAATAAGCCGAACATATCCAAGTTCTTCTGTTGTACATCCGAACACTCGATCTGAAGAAAGCCTGCCCAGAGGCGAAATGGATCTGACATGAAGTGGAGGCTCCTGAGGAGACGTCCGTTCAGTTGAATGTTGTCTGGCAGAAGAAGAACCAGGATTACGTTTGCCATTAGGACTCCTGCTAGCAAGAGACCTGGACCTGCCACGAAAAGGAGCCACCTCTGGAGAAATCCGGTCAGGCAAATGTTGCTGTGGAGCAGCAGAAAAAGAAGAAGGGCCAGGATTACGTTTACTGTGAGGTTTCTCGTCGGGCTGAGAACTGCATTCTGCAAGAAGAAATAGAAAATTCATTTTTTTTGTTTAGCATATTTATGTCTAATATATTTAGCTGAATTCAACGTTTCTTCGCAGAAAGCATCTTTCTAATGCTTCGATGAAAATTAGGAAAAATAATTTTTAATTGTAAGAACACCCCACCGTACATTTTTCCTGTAAAAGAAACATATATTTTTTGTAGAAGAAGAGTGCTTAAACGCTTTAATGAATGTCATAATTTTTGACGTCACGGATATAAAAACAATAAGAGTGAGAAAAATTTGTCTCAAGTGGGACTTGAATGAGACCACTGGTGGGAACCCAGAATCGTTCCCTTTTGCACTGAAAATAACGGCATGAAGTTATCCTTTTCAAAAATAGGACTTGAAAAAAAACATAATCCGGTCAAAAAATAAATCTCTAGTTTTTATAGTGGAAAGATACAAATGGCTACTATATGACTATAAGCTGGAAAGAATTAATTTAGGTTCGCTCCACAGGCCTGATAAATAGTCGTATTCATGCATGTATTGTATGAAATATAATAACAATTACAGATGTATTACTATATAAATATATTTACCAATAGAATTAACGATGCCCGCCAAAGTGAAAACAAAAGTGCAGGCCAACCTCATTTTCGCAAAGTAGAGAACAAACTGAATAATGCTTCAGTGAATAATTTGGTTATTAACTGTGTCTATAGGAATATTCCATTGCATCATCAGAGTACAGATATATACATAACTAGCCGTTATCTCACAGCTATGTGAAATAACGAGATTATCAGTGATACGACTGTCTATCGCAAATAATGATATCACTTGACATTTTTTATTATGATCATTTCTGATAGGACATTCTCATCCCAAATGGAAGTTATTGGTTTTATTCGGAAATTGAATGTCGTCAAATTCATCAAGATTCGACGTTTTTCAAATCACAGATTGAGGGGTAATGGTTTTTACTTGGTTGTCTGTCGGTCGTCGTTGTCTGTCAACGCGACAACTTTCAAAGAAATTATCCGGTTGAACTTGCTGATTAAATTTTCATTTGTATGGAGATAGTATTTCTATATAAATGTATGGAAATTCTGCGTGTTTGGAGGTGAATTGAAATGCATTTATGTAGCATGCAGGTATATAGATTGTAACCTATGCGTAACAGTCTCTGAAGCCTTAGCTTAGGCAAAACATTTTGCTCTCGCGAAGATAGCCCGGGAAGTTGCATCATTTGGAGTTAGAGAAAGAGCGCAGAATCCACTGCCTCCCACTACAGGGCCTCTTACGCAAAGCGGGCCAGAGAGAAGGGCGCGGCCCATAAAAAGAGCCGCGCGACTCGAAACAAGGAGTTGGGGTGTGGATTGCATCATGAGTTGGGGTCTTGCGGAATATGTTCCCTCAACTAGCCCTTCACATCTCTTCAAGTGTGGAAGGTCTTGTAACTTTGGAAGAAAAACTCCAAATTTACAAGTCCTTTCAAAAAAAAAAAAAAGGGAATACCTTTAGAAGAGGACGAAGATTGTATCTTCTAACCCTGTTTGGAAAAGGACCATTCGCTTTCGAGACTGAGCGTGATTTCTTCTTGAGATTTCTTACTCTCATACCGGATTGCCTTCTACAAGTTACTTTGAACATCGTTTTTTTATTCGTCCCAAACTATTTTGCGGTTTTTAAAAGTATTTGTATTTACAAATAAGATTTATTTTACAGCATTTAAACCAGTCACCAATCTCGGAGAATGCTTTGTGCCCATAATCTACAAGGCACCAAGAATAGTAATTTTTACATGTTTCACTAATTTATGTTTTTAAGTGAAGTAGATACAGTTTATATGGATGGCACTTTTGAGTTTTGTACGAATTTTTTTTGCAAATGTTCATTTCACACGGTTATAAAAACGGCCACTACATCCCGTTGGTTTCTTGCTTATTGCCAAACAAATCAACAGAAACGTATTTAAACGCCTTAGATCTGATAATTCTAGAATGTGCTCGTATTAGAAGTACCTTTGAATCCAACGAAAATTGTAATCGATTTTAAAATTGCAGTACATCAGGCAATTGAAACCCGGTGGCCTTTCACACAAATTATAGATTGCCGCTTCCATCTGGGCCAATCGATGTACCGAAAAATCCAGTCCCTCGGTTTGACAAAATTGTATAAAGATCCATCTTAAACCGAGGGCCAGTTTTTGAAAATGTTTTTTGGGTTTCAGTTTTTGAAGCCAGTTGATGCAGGCTACTTTTTTGCGAGCGAATTATTCGAGAATATGCCGGAAAATGAAGCAGTAGCTGCATTTTGTAATTATATTGTGGAAAATTATTTAAACGACGATACACTCTTCCCCCGTCGATTTGGGCAGGTAAAGATTATAACACAATATTTCGGTCGACAAATGCATGCGAATCATTCCACTCGCGATTTAATGCATGCTTTTATTCTCCAAATCCAAACATATACATATTTATAGATACTCTATTAGGTTTTCCATCCGAAACATATTAAAAATCAAATCCCTGAAGAAAGGAATCATGAAACAGCTGCGACCTGACGTGCTGAAAAAGCAAGCTTTTGTTAATGGAAAAATATTTAAATTAAACACGGGTGCAATTACACAAAAGGAGTTTGTAATTTCAGTATGTCACGGTTTTCTTCCCGTGCCGAAATAATATAATTCAAATGTTTGCAACATTACTTAAGGTGAAGCCAATTTGTTTATTCTTTAAGTAGAGTATCGGAACAGCTTACAAGCGTATTATAGTATTGGGAATGAAAACATCCACCGCGCTAAAAGGGACGCTACGGTCTAATATAAACATGGCCGCCGGAGGCGTATGAATATGTATATGGATGACATGGAGTAGTGGCAATAATTTTATTGAAAGTGTGTTCAAGTTTAGGAAATGGTATTCTTGGACGTAGATAGTTTGTGCAGTTACGCAAGAGCTACACCTGCATCCCGAAATATGAACGAAGGCCAAAATATTCTTAATTCAGGCATGATTGTAATGTGCGGGTCTACAAAACAGGAAAGTTAATAATTAATAGTGTCGATAAGCATTGCAATAAAACTGTGCGTTTAGAATATATGAATTGTACTTGCAACACTAGAGCTATAGCCACACTTGTAAACATATAGTCGCCGTATTATTGTACTGTAATCGGTTATATCATAACAGTTACATATTCGTTAAATAATAATATTAGATATTATTGATTCAATTGATATTTAGTATACAAACCTGGAAACCAGCAATCATTTTCATTGAAATGCAAGGTGCAGACAAGTAAATTCTTGACGTTAGAATCTTTCACATTCAAATTTCTCAACCACTCACTGTGTTTATCTACAACTTCAATTTTTCCAAATAAGTTTCTTCTTTTTATTTTAATACTTCCAAGCTTTGGCACTTTATGGAAACTTAAATTGAGGTTTTCATTCGCTTTTGAGTCACAGCCACTGACGCAAGAACCTCCGAAATTTGTTGATTTTCGATATTCACGTGCAAATTCCATTATTACAGCAAATAATTATCAGGTCGGAAATATTTTGCTCATCAGAACGACTTACTACAGCACTTATTTATTCAGTTAGACGATTATTATAGTTAAACGCTATGTTTTTACTGCTTTTTGTGATGTTTTACAACCCTCACAGCAAGGGATATCGACAGAATATCCCATCTATCTCCCACGATATCGCTGGCATATCCCAGGAGATCCCAGGGACATCGCGAATGATCTCCTACGGGGAGGAAATCACGATATCCCTGGAATGTCCCAAAGATATCCCAGAATATGCTGAGTATATCCCATTAATGTCCCAATTTTCGTAGAACGGGATATCTTAATTTCCATAATTCGGGATATCCTAGGATATTCTTACGATGTCCCATACTTAAAATGCAGGATATGTGAAGGATGCCCACAAGATGTCCCAAGATCTCCTAATAATATAATTTTTCATAATATTAAAACAAAAATTGTATATTTACCCCTTAAAAATAATTCATACTCATTGTGCTTTAAATAATCAAACTCATCATTATTTGAAAAAATATATATTTTCCCGGAGCTACAAAAAAAAAGAATTGAAGAAAGTATGTATAGAGCCGTCTTTTCATAACTTTTCAGTCTTGTCTTTTGCAACACTTGTGGCATGTTGTTGACCGTAGAACTGAATCAAAATTTGGCCAAATTGTGAAGAAAGGTAAACAAATTTGACATTAGTAGGTATATCAATTTCCATGAATTCATGCATGCAAGCCGCGCAAGCTGCAATTCAAAAAGATATCAGGAGTTTCGGCTTTTTCTTCATAACAGTCAACTTAACCTCAAAAGTGCACAAAATGTATAAATGCATACTTTAATGAATGGATGGAAGGTTTGCTTTTCAAGTAGTAATATAAAGAAATTTGAAATATGTAATAATAAGAAGTTAATGTAAAACATGGAATAATAAATAAATTAAATGGACATTAAAAACTTGGGACATTTTACCATAGTATTGGGATATCCTATGGATATTCCATGCGGGAGATGGTCAGGATATCCTGTTACGATATCCTCAGGAGCGGAAATCTCGATATCCCTGGAATATGCCGCGGATATCACGGGAGATTTATGGGAAATTTTTCAGGATATCACATATCCTGCCGAGATATCCTAGGGATATGCCAAGGATATCATTTTGTTGTGAGGGAAGTATTTCATACGCCATCGACGGCCATATTGGTTAGTTCGCGTAGGGGCCGACAGTGTCGCATGGAATGTTTAAATCCCCAATATTGAAATTTTATCAACTTTTCTTGCATTGTGATAGGATTTCTTTTTAGATATATATTCTCATTATCTGTGAAAAAGTTATATATTGTATATATATAGTATATTGTATAATAGTGTGGATGAGACCAACACAAATAAATATCTTATGTTATTATGTACCTGTATTATTTTTTCGTCTTCCTAATAAGAGTCTGTATTTCGCTCCTTAATTTAACACCTCAGTCTATTTTAACCCGATCAGGTTATCGCTTTTTTTGGCCCCTTCTCAGGTTATCGTGGGTCGTTTCAGACCCAAGGCATGTTAAAACGCTCAATTATCAATAAAAATATCTGGTAAAATTCCTGTAATTTTGAACGAATTGAGATATTTGAATTTTTCAAATAGCATTGTAAAGTCCAAAGAGCGTATTTTTACAGAAAAAATCACGTACTTGATGAAAACAAAAGAAATGCTTAAGCTTGTGGTGTCAATTAGCGCTTTTTTCGAAAGAGGAAATTTGAAGTTTCAAGAAATAACTCGTTATATGTGCGGGTCTGCACGAAAAGGATCCTAATGGTCGGTATGGAGTTACGTATAGAGACAAATATTCAGATAAATTCCCCGCATTTTAGGCCCAAAATAAACCTCCTAAGTTGAAAAACGAGTCACTGGAGGATTTTTGAAGTTGGGACTTCAAAAAACCATTTTTCGAGAAAAATGTATCTAAACTAGGCGAGTGCCATAAGCACTTATGTTATATTTTGTCTTTGAACATGAGATATGCCCACTTTGGGTTACTATCTGGATACGAGTATATTTTGTTTTTGTCATTTTTCTCGTAGCTTGTGTTATTCGTCTAAAAATTTAATTTTAGTATTTCCAAATGCTGTCTTTTACGAATAAAACAAAAACTACGCATCATATCAAAAAGTGAATAATAACAAATTTGGAGATCTTTTTTGGGTGCATAATTTTGTTCCATTCATCTTTGGTCGTATCTTGCATAGTTTGACAGCAAAATGGAATTATTGATTTTTCATTATTTTTTTGTGTGATCAAAATTTGGATTTTTGATTTTTCAGAAAATTCAAGAAGTTGTTACGAAAATATTGTAGAGTGTTCAAAAAGAAACATTTTTCTTCTCTTGACTTTTTTCCATATCGTCGATGGTAGGAAGGGAGTCCCTAAGCGTAGGGAAGGATGGATAGGAAGGTGGAGTGGGGGGGGGGGAGTGAAAAAGAGAGAGGGTTGTGTGACCGGGCCCCGTCTAGTTGCGAGGGGGTGGTCGGGGTGCCGAACTGCGAGACGATGAGGCGGACAGATAGGCGTCGAGTCCGCTCATGACTTGTGGCAAATTGCTCTGACTGGTGGGGGGGGGGGGAGGTGCACCCTCTTGATGTCCCCCTGGAGCAGTTTCCTCCACGCAGTCAGACCGTCCATGAAAACATGGACTTGCGAGAGGGGAAAAATAAACGGAAGTGCGACGAGTGAGTCGACTTGTGGCTTCTTGTGGAGGGGGGAGGGGAAGGAGAAAGGAGAGGTAGGGAAGAGGGGAGGCCCGCGGCCTAAGGTGTGGGATGGCCCACGTGTGTCTCCAACGACCCGGAGAGGAAGGGGCCGATGAAGGTTCACCCGGTTGATGACCTTTTTTTTCCGTTTGCAGAGGTCGGCCCCCTTGTAACGCTTAGGAGGCGGAGACTCTAGCAGGGACGGCGAAAACGTCTCGTTAGCGGTGAGTGAAATCGCGTCGCTGTCCGCGGTGGCGGGGGTGGTGACGCGTTCGGTGGTTAGAGGAGTGGAGGTAGCGGCAGCCTCCTGAATAACCGGCAACGGGACGGTTCCGGAACGGCGGGTGACGATGCTCGAGGTGGCGTTGTACAATGGGAGGGCCCCGAAGATGTGGGGGTCCGTTGACACGCGTCGATAATTTCTTCCGGCGGCGGTAATGGCTCGCAAGGTTCGATACGTAATGCCCGCGGGCGTGTTAGCTCAACGGGCGGGAATGTATATCGCGCGTCGTGAATAAACGCGGGCACGCGTAACGCGAGAGGTTTCGCGCGATCGGTCGCCGGCCGTCGTTGTCGAGGGTCCTTCGTTCCCTGCGCCCCTCGTTGAATTCTCACCAGGTGCCAACCGTGGTCCTGGCGTCTTTCTTCCACGCGGCGCGCGTGAACTTCTGCTTGCCGTCGGGCCTCGGCGATCCGACGGTCGCGTTCCGCCGGCGTTTCCTGGGCGCGGCGCGCCTCACGGAACCGGGTCCGTTTATTCCCGCGCGACTGTCCTGGGCCCCCTGTCATCAAGGGTGTTGTGACCTGAACACCCGGCAAAGAATGAAATAGCGAATCTAAACTCCCGACGTTCGAATGAAGGTGACGAGGGCGGTTCCCTGTTACGGAGAGACTTTCGATTATTTATATTCTTTTTATTATTTATTAACGTTATTTATTTTCTTTATTTTGATCTGTCTTCCCACGCGAATCGTCGTTGACGGTGTCCCTATCAGGGCCGAACCCCGACGGGTCAGCCACACGCGATCTAATTGCCCCCGAATTCCTACCAGGGCCGAACCTCGGCAGGTCAGCCACACGCGATCTGAGGCCCCAACTCCCTAACAGGGCCGAACCCCGGCGAGTCAGCCACTCGCGGTATTTACACTCCCAACTTCCTAACAGGGCCGAACCCCGGCGGGTCAGCCACTCACGAACACTAATACCGAATCTTCTTTTCACCGTTAATTCCCGAAGGGCCGAGCCACGTTGGTCAGCCGCTCACACACACGAACACGAAGCACTAATACTCTGAGCCGGAACCGAAGAACTGTCAAAAATGCTGGAGAACAATTTCCGACTTTTCCTATCCGCGAATAATAAAAAAAAATCCAATAGTCTGAGCGACGCGATAACGCAAGTTTATGAAGCGAATCTGTTGCCCGGGGTTATGAAGCGCGCACGAAGTCCCGGTGGAAAGCGTAGAGAGGGTCTCTGAAGAGAGAAAAGCGAAGGTAGCGTTGATAGATTTTATTTCTTTCTGATGTCAAAATTACAAACTTTGAGAAGGCAGAGCGGATGCTGCTGACTCCTCGATTTTCTAATTTCTACTGACTCTCCTCGAGTCTCTCGGCTCGCAGCAGCCTCGACACGGGAGCTTCACAGGCGGTGGGAGCGGCAGCGCGCTCTCTGATTGGCCGAAAACCGACAACGGAGTCGCGTCCAAACGGAGGGGATAGCCGCCCGGGCCCACTACCCGCGAGTTCACGCGCCATCGGACATGCTAGCCGAGAAATTAAATATTATAAAAACCTTTATATGTAATTTAAAAATACTAATTAATATCTAAAATTAATCAAATTTTGAGGGTTATTATATACAACTATCATCTACAAAATTGTTTAAAAAGGATGGAAATCGGTCCATTAGAACGGTCGTTCGGGCTATTTATCTAATAAACGCATAATTAATAATAATTTTATTTTTAAACTAATTTCTTTTCAACCCGAAAGACCCTTCCGTCCGATCCCTAAAAAGAATTAATGCTAACTTAACTTATACAACAGTAATAATAAAAAAAATCCCGTGATTAACAATTATCCTCTTAAGTTTAATATTGTCGATATTTGAGTATACATAGATTATATATACTCAGATATCGACCTAAAGTTAATGTAAAAATAGTCAGGGGGAGGGTGAATTTCCTATTGTTTATCTTGCATAAAAATCTCCGGACAGTTGTTTTAGTAGCCAAATAATCTTTTATCACCTCATTAATTTATACTAACCCTTGTGCCTTCCGTCCCCTTCCCTAGCTTTGATATTGAGTTTTTTTTCATATCAATTTATTCGCGGTTTTTATTTAAGTTTTATTTCGTTAGGTGTCCGCCGGTTGAGACCCTTTGCCTTGTAGGCCAGTACGCCTGAGCGAGAAGCATAGAGGAAAGAAAGAGAGGGAGGGTAATTCAAGTGTAAGGAAGCGTGCAGAGGAAAATGAGAATCTGAGCGAGAAGCAAAGAGAGAAGAAAGAGAGGGAGGGTAATTGAAGCGGAAAGGAAGCGTGCGGAGGAAAATGAGAGTTCGGGCGTACGTGACTTGGCGAAGGACCCCGGCCGGCCAATAGAGCGTATCATAACAATGGAAACGTGCTCTAGCACGTGTTTACCGGCTTAAGGGGACATTTCCTGGCCATTACCGGCGGCCTGGAGGGGACAGGGAAGAGTTGGAACAAGGTGTTGATGGTAGGCAAACTCGTCGTTTAAAAACATCGTAAAATCGACACTTAGTGCTAAAGGCCTTTCACTTTGATTTTCGAAAGAAAATTAAAGTGGAGGGCCGCACAGATGAGTGTCGACGTTACGTGGTTCTCAACTTATGGCCGGTGGCCGATAACAAAGGAAGCAAAATTAGTTTTACAAACTGTTTGTAAATTCCCCTGCATTGTGACTGAAAAATGCCACAAAAAATGAAAAGTAGAAAATAAAATTAACGAATGTATTACGCCGAGAGTTTAGAGTGTTTGACTTTTTTTAGTCGTTGTAAATTTGTTTTTTTGGTTCAATCCGACTTGGAATTTTTTTTTATAGGCACGGCACTGACTCCATATATAATTTTTCCCAAATATTTGAGAGCGAAAAAAAGAAAACTTGTCAAATATCCGGGGTTTTGCGAGATCCTCGGATCAACAAAATTTATAGGAATAAAGCCTTTTGCTGAGGCAATAATTATTTTCGCGGAAATTATGAATTTTTCGTAAGGGCGAAATCTGCGGATAGCAGAAGGCAGCATTTGAACGGCGCGAACCGTTCGCAAATTGATTTTTTACTCACAATTCTGACATCACAGAAGCATTTTCAGTTGTCATTCCAAATTCGAAGACCCAAAACATGATGATGGTGAACATAAATTTTGCGAAATACATCGCGAAATGGAGAAAAAACCGTAAGAAAATTGAGATTTTTTGTGTATGTGAGGACCATAAGAATGAATTGGTAAGCAGCAAAGCAAGCTCGGCATATAAACCAGCTGTCAAATTCGCGCTCCGCATCTCCGATGCTCTGAAGTCCGCACCACACATTGCCACTCACGAAATCGTAGCGCAAATATTTAAAAAGTTTTTGCAGACAGCAACGGCAAATTCACTATTTATAGATAAATCAATTTATGATTGTATGTAAATTTGTAAATTTACCCAGTTTGAAATTACAGCTTTGAAATTATGATTTGAAAATTGGGAAATTATAAATTTATCAAATTATCCAGCAATAAATTCCGAAACTATCAAACTCGATTTCTGTAATTTCGGAATTAGGCCCACTGCAAATTTATTTATAAATTCCAAGTTTATCAAGTGGTCCAACTATAAATTAATTATATGAAGAAGCTTGTAACGGGGGACACAGATTCTGGTCATCTTTTGTGAGCGAAGAGGGCCTCATTTGAGATGAAAAAAGCTGAAACAGTTTACTAAGACGGGAAGTGGTTTACAAGAAAACGGGTTACAAGAAATCTGCGCAGAATAACCATGAGTTTGAATTATAGGTGGGTGGAGTAAGCAGCGGCGGGGCAATGGTCTAGATTCTAGGCCACAGATTCTGCCGTCACGCGTTCGCGTCCTCGTACTCTCTTCAGTTTTTATTGTTTCATATTTTTTCCAACAGATTACCGTGAATATGATTAAATATTATAAAAACAACAATAAGAAGTTTCAAAAATATATTTTAGGAATACAAAAATTATTATTGTTGGCACAAAATATTTTTCTAATCTGTTGATTTTTTTATCAATCAATTCTATGATTCATGCATAAATTTCGGGATTTCCGTAATTATAAAAACTTGTTATTTGTTCACTTATGAAAATTTTTTGCTGACGAATATTATATATATATATATATATATATATAAAAAATAAAGTTAAACAACCACCGCAGGGTACCACTAAGAGCAACTGCCATCTAAACAAAAAAAAAAGATGTCAATAGCCCCCAGTGGAACCGCGGTAAAATACACCTATGGCCACGTCTCACATCCGTCAGATGGGTGGTCACAGGGCACGACGAAATCACAACGACAGGCCGGCGAAACCCTCGTGTGTCTTGAGGACACGAAGCGACCCAAGGATGACAGCTTTCTGCATCCATCTCGCAAGTGCCTTGGCATATTTTTGGCACGCGGGTATGGCTTTGAGGTTACGAACCAGTGATAGTTTAGCACCTCCGAGAGCACCTATCACAAGGACAATTACTCGTACCGAATATTTTGGGTACAGTCGTTGCAGCTCTCTTTTAAGGTCTTGATACCTCTCCTCTTTTTCTTTCTCCTTTGCAGTGATATTGTATTCGGACGGAGCCGAGAATTCGATCACGAATATAGTTCGTTTCTCGAAGTCTTGGAGAACAATGTCAGGCCTCGAGTGCGCAACGGAGACTGCTGCCCGAAAATCATAGTTCCAGAAAATCTGGCACTTCTCGTTTCGGACAATTGACTCTATATCCCTTGGAGCGTTCGGCAGGGCAGGGTCGCGACCAACACCATAAGAGCGACAAAGGTGGTAATAAAGTACTCTTAGGGCCGCGTTATGTCTATAGATATACGTTGTTCCTGCGTGGGTTGGACACCCCGATAGTATGTGTTCTAGGTACTCAGCGTGCGCATGACACGCTCTGCACCTATCACTGGGAACTTCTTGACATAAAATGCGGTGACGGTATGCTAAGGTGGAGATGACACCGTCCTGGCATGCGAAAATAAAGCCCTCTGTACCTGAATTGAGCCCTGATGATTTGAGGAAAGCAAAAGTTTGCTCCTTCGACAAGGACTGTTTTTCTACATTTGTGTGAAAGTTTCCGTGCATATGCTTGTCGAGTAGCTCTTGGTGAAATTTTCCAACCTCTGCTTTCTTCACTTCGGCTTTTAGACGTGAAGCATCTAGATGGAGTAATGCACTTTCCTCACTTCTGATATTAAAATTCAGGCCAAGGGTCTCGGCAGCTTGCTCCGCGGCTTTGTAAAGGAACGCTCCTTCGCCAATCATCTCGTGGTTTCTGACCATCTTTAGGAGAGGATCTCTGCCATTTGCAACGATGTAAGCTGTACTCAAAATAATTCGGTTATGAAGACACTGGAGATTCAGAAGTCCGCGTCCGCCTTGACGGCGTGAAATGTATAATCGCGGAACTGACGAATTGATATGCAAGCTTTTACGCATATGCATGATCTTACGCGTGGTGACATCAAGGGCCTTAAGCTCGTTCTTCGTCCATTGAACCACCCCAAACGAGTAGAGTAGGACCGGGACGGCAAGCATGTTAGTCGCAGATACCTTGTTGAACGCCAACAGATTGGAAGACCAAATCTGTCGAAGAAGATGCTTGTATCTGCTTCGGAGAGACTCCTTCACTGATGTTACGTCCTGAATGCGGCTTTGAGGCACGCCCAGGTATGTATAGGTCTCTCCAGTGTTAAGATGTCTAATAACACTTATATCGACAGCTCAGGGTCCTTGGGAACGCCAGTAATCTTTCCTTTCTTCAAATGAATTTTGGCACACTTTTCCAAACCAAAGTCCATCCCAATCTCTCCTGTGTAGTTCTTGACGATATTTATAGCAGTTTGAAGTTTGCTTTTACCAGCGGCATAGATCTTCAGGTCATCCATATAAAATACATGAGTGACCTTATGCTCACGCTGATTAGTGTCGCCACAGAGGTATCCAGGAGAATTTCGTAGTGCGAGAGATAGAGGCAGAAGTGTGATGCAAAAAAGTAAAGGGCTCATACTATCCCCTTGAAAGACGCCCCTCTGGAAGGTGACCTTGTTCGTCGTCACTCGATGATTCCTAGATGAGATTGTAAATCTAGTTTTCCAAAGAGGCATCAATCTCTCTATGCATCTCACTATGTGTGGATGTACCTTCAAGCTTTCCAACAGAGAGATGATAAGTCTATGAGAGGTTGAATCGAAAGCTTTCCGGTAGTCAATCCAGGCCATTGAAAGGACGCGCTGATGGACTGTAGCGTCTTTACAAACACACCTGTCAATCAGCAGGTTCTCTCGACAGCCTGCTATACCTTTTTTCGAGCCTCGTTGTTCGTACATCTCTCGCCATACAGGCTCAATTCGTCGAACAATCCTGTTGTTTAGGACAGCTGTAAAGATCTTATACAGTGTGTTCAAACAAGTTATTGGCCTGTAATTCTCCGGTTTGGACAAGTTGCCTTTTTTCGGTAGGAGTATAGTACGTCCTAACACCAGCCACTGCGGAATGGGCGTCTCCGACTTTAAATATTAGGTGAATATGCGGGCCAAATGTTGGTGGATAGAAGTAAACTTCTTCCACCAAAAGTTCTTGATACAATCTGGTCCAGCACCGGAAAAGTTCTTCGTGCCTCTAAGTGCTTTTTTCACCTCTTCGGCAGTGACTGATGGGCACTCCTCATCAGATTTTATGAGGTTGTCGCAAAACTCCTTGAAGCGGATGATATTGTCAGTATCTTCTTTCAACTCTAGTGTTTTCGGGATCTTGTACACCTCTCTCCAAAAAGTCTCTACCTCCTTGGGCTTGGGTGGATTTTTTACAAAAACAGGGGGATCACTGAAGAGGCGTGATGGGTCAGCAAGAAACTGTTGATTCTCCCTGATCCATCTCTCCCTCTTCTGTATCCTCCTCCTTGCGTCAGATAACAGCCTTATTTTGTCAACAATATGCTGCTTGATTGTCAGCAGCTTTGACTTGTTCAGTGTGTGATTCAAGGTCCTTAGTTCTTGGGCGAACTTTCGAACCCTTTCCGTGAACGGTTTACCAGATGTTATGTAGTCAATCACACGTTGAACACGGGACGCATTCTGTCTTGCCCATCCAATTTTCTTGTTCAGTTGATGCAAGCGTCTTTTGGTCTTTTGATCCATCGTCGGTTTCAGCCTTCGATTTGAATCAGCCAAAGCTCTCGCAGCACCATAAACTGAGCAATTGATGGTCCAGAGGTCGGAATCTTGCGAGATATCTCGACGAAGGGAGGCATCCATTTCAGCCAGATCTTGGGGCTTAGGAGGAACTTGCATGTTGATGTTCCTCCTTGTACTGAAATTGCGATCATCTTCCAGAAGGTGCCTGGTTTCTGCGGTTGGTCTTAATGTCGTTTCATCTTCGTCTGCAGCTTGTTCAAGCAGTGGTTGAGGAAGCGCTCCGCGTACATATCCATTTTTCCGGAGGTAGTCGGCTTGATTTCGCAAAGACTGATGCGAAACGTGTTGAAGCTCTGGGTGTTTCTCGCACCACAGAGTATGCATACGTGCTATAAAGCCTCCGCGAACAGGGATAATACTGGCATCGTAGCAGTCTAGCACGTCATTCTTAAGTTGATCCGTCCACTCAATGTGGGCGTTTCGCCGGTTCGTCGTCGTGTTTCCATCTAAATTACTTTCAGCACCCCGAACTCTAGCATGATCGGCATTGTTTGCCGATCCATTGTCGGGTGCTCTGCGCGTTCGATCGTTTTGAACCGCATCTACAACATTTTGGTGGTTTGTTGGTTTCATTGTTGTTCCCACGAGCAGCTAGGGAAAGGGTTTGTCAATCCTTGTAGAGCCCCGCATGCAAGGATAAGGCTGTACTCTGAGACGTCGCCCGGTATCCCAGAGTCACCGTTAAAGACACCTCACCCAGGTGCCATGCAGCTTTCGGCACGGTTCTCACACCTTCGCTTAGGGGTTATTCCTTCGGGACCATCCCTGGACAATTGTCCGCGACTGCTTATTAATTATTGTAACCATATTCAGCAGAAACCCTTGGTACGGGGACCCTCCATCCGCAACCCGAGGACGCGTTCGGTGGCTTTGTCATAAGCCCTCCGGTTCTATTCCAAGGGAATAGAAACCGAAACCGAATATTCAGCGTATATATATATATATATATATATATATATATTGATTTCCTTTATTTTATTACAAAATACAATGAAATGCATCAATAAAATCAATATATTGAATAAAATCACAAAAATCAAGCAAATCAAATTATCATCAATAAAGTCAAAATCATACTGACTTTAGTGATTTTATTCAATTAATTGATTTTATTAATGTTTTATTTTTTGGATTTTATTGATTTCATTGATGTTGTTTATTTTATTGATAATAAATCGCTTTTATTTATTTCAGTGATTTAATTCAATTTATTGCTTTTATTGATTTGTTCGATTCTATTTTTTAATCAAAAAAATCAAGTAGATCAATAACATTAATAAAAACAAAAAAAATTATTATCAATAAAATAAAATAAATCAATAACATCAATGAAATCAATAAATGGAATGAAATCACGAAAATGAGTAAAATCAGTCCAACCTTGATTTTATCGATAATAATTTGATTTTAGTATTTTATTCATTCTACTGATTGCATTGATTCATTTGATTGTATTTTTTAATTAAAAATTGAAATATTTACAAGAAAAAAAGCAATAAATTGAACAGAATCAATCCAATCAACAAAATCAATAGAATCAATAACATAAAATAAATCAATCAAACCATTAAAATAAATATATTGAATAAAATGATTAAAATCAGTAAAATGTAGATTTCATTTATGTGGTTTTTAATTGATTTTGTTGATAATAAATTTATTTCATCGATTTTAGTAATCTCATTCAATTGATTGATTTTCTTGATTAATTCGATTGTATTTTTTAATAAAAGAATCGAATATTTATACTGATTTTATTAAAAATACAATAAATTGAATCAATAAAATCGATAAATTGTATGAAATCACTGAAATCGATGAAATCAATTTATCATCAATAAAATGAACAACATCAATCAAATCAATAAAATAAAATTTATATCGGTTTCACTGATTTCATTTATTTGATTGATTCTATCCGTTCTATTCGTTTCATTGATTTTATTCATGTTCTTCATTTCATTGATAATTTATTGGAGGAAAAAGGGAATTTCTTAGCACCCCGGCCCTCCAAAAGCTTATCACAAAAAAGATTTTTGTTGCTCCACTCTATTAAAACAATATTAATATTTATCAGAAAAAATTGTCAAAACTTTACAAATAACAAGTTTTTATAATTACGGAAATCCCGAAATTTATGCATGAATCAATGAAATTATTGATAAAAAATCAACAGATTATAAAAGTATTTTTGTGTATACAATAATAATTTTTGTATTTCTAAAATGTATTTTTGAAACTTTTTATTGTTGTTTTTATAATATTCAATCATATTCTCGGTAATCTATTGGAAAAAAAATCAGAAACAAAAAAAACTGAAGAGACTACGAGGACGCGAACGCGTGACGGCAGAATCTGTGGCCTAGAATCTAGACCATTGCCCCGCCGCTGCTTACTCTATAGTTTGTAAATTTTTGTTTTTGAATTGAGCAAAATGAAGACTTTGGTTTGTCTACTATTGAAAAAAATACATAATGCTTCCTCTGTAAGGAAGCAAAGGGCTCGTGAAATGAGCACCATATAATTTTTAATTTAATTATTATTATTCTATTATATTATACTACATATTGCATATTATATCATATTATTTATATATAACTATTATTCTATATCATATATATTATTATTATATTATATATATTATTAACTAATTTAAAAATGATCATAAATACAAAGTGGAAACACTCGAGATCGAATTCACACCTAGTTTCTGTCAAGTTATATTTTTGTACTTAATGAATCATCTGGTCAAAATTATTCATAAAATTCGAGAAAATCTGCTAAAATCCTTTAGAATCCCTCGAAATATGATAAAATCATACTTGAAAATTTAATAACAATTTTTTTAATCTCTTAAAAACTTTACAGCATAAGAAATCTTTTTATTGCCTGAAATCACGAGAAATCATATAAAATCTTTGGAAAATGCTTGAAATAATTTAAAATAATTGGAATATTCTGTAATCATCGAAATCCTATCAAATTTGTTAAAATTTCTCACGAAATGTTCAAAAACTACTTTACTTTACCAGGGGATAACAAATCTTGTTTTAAATTTATCTTTTTAGTTGAAAATGCAACTATTAAATTTTCTATTGAAAATTCTTTTTTTTTTTAATTCAATTAGTTGGTTGAAAATTACACAACTTTGTTAAAACTTCATTTTCATTTTCAACTCTTTTATGGAAATTAGCATTCTTTTAGTAGAAAATTGATTTGTTTACTAAAAATGTAAGTGTTTTATTTCTGTCCTAAAATAGATGATATTTTTTATATATGCTTGCTCATGATGCTATTTGTTCATTGCATAAACAAATGATTTAAATAATGAATTATGAATCAAAAAATTATGTGTATATCAAAAGGCAGAGAAGAATCGAGTCTTCTGTAATCTTTCGTACATTATATTTTCAGAATTTTTCAGTTTTTTGTTTATGAAATTAATAAATAATATAGAATGAAACCTTTTTACGATCCACTACACATTTTCGGTAAAAGCAAGTAATTTTTTGTCAGAATATTAGCTTGAAATCGAATACTCGATACGGATAATATAATTTTATTTGATATTATAATTTTTTTATAACAAATAATATTACTCACTAATCATTTTTCGCTTGCACATACCCCTGCGCTTTGAATCCAAAAGATAATGAATTTCAGAAAGTTGTTTACCAAATGATAGACGAGAAAGGAAAGAATCAACATTTGTTCAATATTTGCATTGATGTAAAATTTTGAATAATAATAATTGAAAAATCGTTTCCACATCTAAGTTGTAAATTCATTACAAAAGTGTTCTGTTTAAAACAGATTCTAAAATAAATTGAGAATTGCGTTCTACAAATGTATCGTTAACTATGTTATTTCATTTCGCACCACTCTGTCTGTCGTTGCGTGTGGATAATGAGGCTACGCAACTGCACTATAAAATTAATATCCCTATAAATTAAACAATGTAGCTTAAGAAAAAATGAAATTCTTATAGCCGTTAGGGAAACATTGTGATTTCAAAAAACTCGCGTCTGAAACCCAGCAATCATGTAACTCTCTGAATTTTGAATATCCGAACACAAAATTTGAATGGCCTCGTGGGGATTAGCAAAAGATAAAACAAAAGAAGCCTTGATAACCATGATATATTTGGATTTACATCTTTTAATTTAATTTTGATCCGACTACGGATTACAAAGAATCTTGTCTCTTGGTTTATTTTTTTTCTATTGAATTAATGATACAAATAATGTAGACTATCTTCATTGGAAGCAACTTCTTTAAACACACGTGGAAAGAGCTGACATCTGCCTACAGGACATTCCTTCATCTCAATTACGGTCATATCGTCAACTGCACCGCTCATCATGTTTATTTTTATTCTTGAACTATATCCATCTGCCTTATATATTCCAAGAAGAATTCCAGTATACTCCAGTATTGCAAAAACGACACCTTTGGATGTTGATAAAACAATATATTCTTGGGTTGGCACGGATACAAATGTACCCTTTCCTGCTCGCAATTTAATTGGTAAACCGGCAGGAATAACATATCTTCGAAATTCGAATTGCCAGTTCGGATTTTCCTGGGGAATAAGCCGAATATATCCAAGTTTTGCAAGTGCATATCCAAGTATTTCTTGAGGGTAAGGCCTGCCCGCAGAAGAGCCAGACTGTCTGGCAGAAGAAGAAGAAGAAGAACTCGGATTACGTTCGACATTGGGATTCCGTTCACACTGTAGTGAATCGTAATTTGCAGAAGCTTTAATAAAACTTCTTGAGAAGATTGCTGGACTTTTGCCTACTGGACAATCCCTTTTTTCATCTGGAGTCAAATTATCAACTGCGCCGCTTATCATATTAATTTTTATTCGTGAATGATTTCTATCTGTCCTATAAATTCCACGGAGAATCCCACTATCATCCAATATTGCATAAATGTCATCATTGGATGTTGATATTACAATATATTCTTGGGTTGGCACGGGCACATATCTAACTGGTTGTACTAGAAATCTAATTGGCATACCGTCAGGAATAACGTATCTTCGAAATTCAAATTGCTGGATTGGATTTGTGCAAGGAATAAGCCGAACGTATCCAAGTTTTTCTGTTGTACATCCTAATACTCGATCTGAAGAAAGCCTGCCCAGAGGAGAAATGGATCTGGCATGAAGTGGAGGTTCCTGAGGAGATGTCCGGTCAGGCGTATGTTCTCTGGCAGAAAAATAACCAGGATTACGTTCGATATTGGGATTCCTTTCATACTGTAGTGAATCGTAATTTGCAGAAGCTTTAATAAAACTGCCTGAGAAGATTGCTGGACTTTTGCCTACTGGACAATCCCTTTTTTCATCTGGAGTCAAATTATCAACGGCGCCGCTTATCATATTTATTTTTATTCGTGAATGATTTCTATCTGTCCTATAAATCCCACGAAGAGTCCCACTATCATCTAATATTGCAAAAATGTCATCATTGGATGCTGATAATACAATATATTCTCCGGATGGTATGGGCACATATCTATTCATTTGCAATAAAAATTTAATTGGCAAGCCGGCAGGAATAACATATTTTCGAAATTCCAATTGCTGGTTTCGATTTTTGCGAGGAATGAGCCGAATATATCCAAGTTCTTCTGTTGCACATCCAAATACTCGAACTGAAGGAAGCCTGCCCAAACGAGAAATGGCTCTGTCATGAAGTGGAGGCTCCTGAGGAGATGTCCGGTCAGTTGAATGTTGTCTGGCAGAAGAAGCAGGATTACGGTCGCTATCAGTACTCCTGCTAGCAGGTGATCTGGACCTGCCACGAAAAAGAGCCTCCTCTTGAGAAATACGGTCAGGCAAATGTTGTTGCCGAGCAGCAGAAAAAGAAGAAGAAGGGCCAAGATTACGTTTACTATTAGGTTTCTCGTCGGGCTGAGAACTGCATTCTGCAAGAAGAAATGGAAGATTCATTTTTTTTTTTCGATCAGCACATTAATATGTATCTAATAAATATCTTCAGTTAAATTCAACGCTTGTTTGCAGAAAGCATCTTTCGGATGCTTCAACAAAAATTATGAGAAATAATTTTCAATTATAAAAACACTATACCGTACATTTTTCCTGATAAATGAACATATATTTTTTGTAGAAGACGAGTGCGTAAACGCTTTAAAAACCTTAATGACAAACTATTTTCTGCTATACGAAAACCTCCATAAAATGAACAGTTTTTCATATATACAAATCTTTGACAAATTTTTTCACTCAGTTTTTACTGTTAAATAACACTAAACAAACAATCATTTCAAATGCGCCAAATGAAGAATTGAATTGCACCTGCATCAAAATTCTATAAAGAAGAGTTCAGCGTCAAAATTTTCAGGTTCAAAATGTTTGAAGCTCACTGCGTTTGCATTTAACTCAACTCATTGTTTTACTTTTGGGATTTATTCTGAATTCGCTAAAATTATTCTGGAATTCTTATAAACTTCATTGACCTATTTTGAATTCAAAAAAACATTCGATACATTATTAATACACGTAAGTCACTTTTAGTTAGTTTTATTCTCATTTTGGGTTAAGAATTGTTATGTCGAGCAGCTGATATTTTAAAACAAAATCTCATTTGGAAATAACGTTTATACTTTATTTTAGTTTTATCTCTTTATTGACTTTTATTTTCTATATATAGAAATATCAAAAATGCACGTATTTATATTCATATATAATAATAATTATTATTATTATTGTACATAATATACAATATATAACTCATCTGAGGCTAGCGTACAAACATGTAGGAGTTTCTCAGGAGTTTTCATGCGCCGCATGTATTATATGAAATATAATAAGATCACAGACATATTATATTATTATTTTTACCAATATAATAAACGATGACCGCCAAAGTTCATTTGCGCAACGTATGTAACAAACTGCTTAATGCTTCAGTGAATAATTTGGTTATTAACTGTATCTAAGGAATATTACATTGCATCATCAGAGTACAAATATACACACAAGTGGCCATCATCTCACATATATGTGAAATAAGGACTGTATCAGTGTCGAGATTGTCTCTCGAAAATAATTGAATCATTTGTCATGTTTTATTATGATCATTTTAATTCGGAAATTCTCATCTCAAATGGAAGAAATGGTTTCATGTAATAATTTAGTATCGCCAAATTCATCAAAATACGAAGTTTTTCGACTCACAGATTGAGGAGTAAAGGTTTTTACTTCGGTTTTTGTCCGTCGTCGTTGTCTGTCAAAACGACAGCTTTCGAGGAAATGATCTGATTAAATGATCTGATTAAATTTCTGATTAAATTTTCATTTGTATTGCCTCCTTTCCATTTATCCTCTGCCCCCAATACTTTTACGATCAGTTTGAGAGCCCAAAGAATATGTGTGCATAATTTGGTGCCGATTGGTCAAAAACTATGGATTTGCATTAGCATCAAAAATTGTAGGCCACTTCTTTTATGTATTATATAATAATATATAATATAATAATACATATATACACATAAAATAATCCCCTTCTATATTAAAATCATTGTAAATAACTTTATTGCAATTCATAAATCCATTTTTAAGGAAATTGATCATTTTTTCTTTCTTGTTTTATATTTTTTGAAATTTTTAAGAATACGACTTTTTGGTAGAAATGTTTTCGTAGGTTTGAAATTGAACTATTTGCTTGCATATTCAACTATTTCAAGAAAAAATGAGCTATTTTGTTGGAAATTCCTCTGTCTCAATTAAAAATTCTATTCTTTGTTCATAAGTCCAACTGTTTGGTAAAAAATTACAAAATTAATTTTCTCAGGTTTCACTATCTGTTTGAAAATGCATTATTGTGTTTAAAAGTAATTTCTTTGTGTTAAGACTAATAGTTTAATTATGCATCAAGGGTGAAAAGAGGGACATTATTGATGAGTGTATCTTTCCAGTGAGAGTCGTAGGAACCGACTTTAAGTGCCGCTTTTCAAGTTCGTAGGTATGTAATGGCCATGTATATCTATGACGTCATACTTTTTGACGTCATAGACTGTAAAAACAATGAGAGTGAAAAAAATTGGTCTCAAGTGGTGCTGAAATGAGACCACTGGTGTCAACCCCGCATCGTTTCTTTTTCATTGAAAATAACAGCATGAAGTTATCCTTTCTTCAAAAATAGGACGTGAATAAAAATAATATCGTCAAAAAATAAATCTCTATTTTTTACAGTGTATAAATGTACAAATGGCTATTATATGACTATAAGCTGGAAAGGGAGACTTTAGGTTCATTCCACAGGCCTGATAAATAGCCGTATTCATGCATGTATTATATGAAATATAATAAGAATTACAGATATGTTATATTATTATATTTACCAATAGAATTAACGATGACCGCCAAAGTGAAAACAAAGGTACAGACCAACCTCATTTTCGCAAAGTAGAGAACAAACTGATTAATGTTTCAGTGAATAATTTGGTTGTTAGCTGTATCTAAGGAATATTCCATTGCATCATCAGAGTACAAATATATACATAAGTTGCCGTTATCACGCATATATGTGAAATAACGACTTTATCAGTGTCAAGATTGTCTCTCACAAATAATGATATCATTTGTCATTTTTTATTATTATCATTTTAAGTAAGACATTCTCATTTCCACCGAAAGGTATTGATTTTATGTAAAAATTGAGTGTGGCCAAATTCATCAAGGTTCGAGGTTTTTCTACTCATTGATTGAGGAGTAATGGTTTTTACTTCGGTTTCTGTCTGTCATCGTTGTCTGTCAACACGGCAGCTTTCGAAGAAATGATCTGATTAAATTTCTGATTAAAATTTCATTTGTATGGAGACAGTATTTCCATACAAATGTATGGAAATACGGCATTTTTGGAGGTGAATTGAAATACATTTTTATAGAATGCATGTATATATATTTTTTTATTCCCAGCGGTTTTCGCATATGTTCAATTACTTGTTTATCTGGAAATAAAGTTCCACAGAGATTTTCTGTTCTATGTCCTTGTATACCTGTAATTTGTAGAACAAAAGCGGTATCAGAACAATTATATCGACATACACTCATAGTTTAAACAAATGTTCTACAAAAAAACAGAACTTTATTTCTCCAATTTTATCTGTTCCGATGCTTCATTATTACACAAATTAATATGATGAATTCATGTGATATCGTTTATCGATTTTTTTTCCAATGAACCAAATATAAATTTTTTATAAACTATTTTAATTTTACATGCACTACGTTTTCGTTATGAAAAAATATTTGAAAAATAAAGAAATCTTCAGAATGTAATTTAAATTCCCATAATTCTAGATTTTTTCATTGGAAAAATAGCTCTGTATCGACTATTTAAAAAAACTTTCGTAGATAGAACAGCTTTTTAGAATTATTAAACATTCATTCACTGAATATAATTAACAAATATCAAAAGTGTTAATGAATAGATTTCAAGCGGCGCAGTATGAACAAGTTTGGTTTTTGTCGACTCACAATGTATATAATGAGTAGAAGATAAAATTGTTTGTAATTTTCGTGATTTCCCAGAAATGTTTGTAATTTTCGAATTAAACTTTCGGGCTGGTTTGAGTTTTCACCCCATACTACATGGAGAAACCCAAACCCCAATGGTTGGTGTTTGCTGCAAAAAAATCGCGGAACACCACTGAACGCTGCGTACGCACGGTTCATTAGTGTTTCGTGCAGTGGCCAGTGGCACCTACGCAACAATAATCAAAACATGACTGAGTCGTTCGTGCTCGTCATTGGCCATAGTCCATGCATTAATAGTTAGTGCTCAGTGGCGGACTGGGTAGCTTGGGGCGTCCGCGGGGAGTCGAAGTGTAGGGGCGCCTTCCTGAAAAGCAAAAAAAAAGCAAAAAAAAGCATTATTATGTGAAAAACTATTAATCTCGATATTAATCTCTCCAGAAAAAAATTTATTAATATATTAGGAAATTGATTCGGTTCAATCCGGTTCAATACGAACCAAATTTTCAATCCAAATGCATCCGAATAAATCCTAACTCGACTTGACCTGTTAATTTATAGAAAAAGGATTTCAAATCCTTCCGTTTACACAATAATATGTTGAAACGTTTAAAGTTTTACAAAATAATTTTGAACTATTTATAGTTTGATAAACGCAGATAATTAATACATTGCTGACGCTTTAGATAATGAGAAAAAATTCTGTTAGATGCAACAGAATACAATTTTTTTTGCATAGTTACGAATTCTGGAAGGACAAACAAATTATTCCTCACAAAACTTTTATTTGCTTTGGAAGTATAATTTGGAATTCTTGTACGATGTTATGTGTTGATGAATAACTAGCTTTCTCTGCTTTCTCTTGTTTAATAATAAAAACATTCACATTGTTTAAAAAAAATGATCGTAGAGGGCTACATGTCTTAGGGGGGCGCCTGATAGGGTGGGCGCCGGCGGGGTTTCCCGCATCCCAACCTATGGCCAGTCCGCCACTGTTAGTGCGTGCGCGCGGAGCTCGTCGCTGTCCAAAACAATAACGAATCTTGCCGAAGTAATGGGACATCGAAAGTGAAACATCGATGTCAAAAACGATCGACATCGATGTCACTGATGTAGCGAGAAAAAAACATCGACGTTTTGGATGTTTACTGAACATCGATGTTTTATTTTAAAATCTTATAAATCACTCAGGATGCCTTTCATCTTAGAGATAAAATTCGTGATGAAATATCCGAGATATTTAATCGATAGGTACGATGAATATCACAATTTTTCTAAATTTTTATATGATTTGTATATAAATTGATAATAAAATGCATCGTTTCCATTTATTATTGGACTCCTGAATAATAATTGCTTTATTTGAAAAATTCTTGTAGGCAACCACAATGGATGTGTTTGTTTTGATATCGGAATACCTAATTTATGTTTCACATTAAAGAATTATGTAGCAAAAATCACTATACCATACAGTTCTGCGGCCACAGGTGCCATTTCTGGACAAAAAACTTGTGTAGTATAGTAACTTTGATACTGTGCAATACTGAGTATGTTAAAAAATAGTTTCAAGGCAGTTCAAGACATTTTAAACAAACAAAAACATATTTTGGATTGTTTTCTTTTCCTACTTGGAAAATGTAATAGTCTAAATAGATTGGTGTCAGAATCACCCACAAAAAAAGTTCGAAATAGTTCTGCACTGTATAGAACACTTGAAAACAGCTAAAACAGTTCGGAATAAATCAAAGCAGTGTAAAAGAATTAAAAAGTAGTACTAAAACCATGTTTAGAATATTCGAATACATTTTCAAGCCATGCTTTTTCATTCATGACTAAACCGACCCCCTGACTACCATGTGATTCACTATGTACTCCTTACCATATTTCAAAACCGCCTCTCAACACCCAATTTTCTATGTTTCTACTTTCGCAACCCTTTTTATTCGTATCAGGTAAACATAAAAGATCTGGTTTCGTTACGTGCATAGTTTCTCGTAGTTCTCTTATGTTGAGATCATTCACTCCTCTAGCATTCCAAACACCCAGTCTCCATTCACTGCCTGAAACTCGACCTTTACGTTTCACGTGTGTACGCATTTCGTTAATCAAAGTTTCAGTCCATTCCGAGGCTATTTTATTTTTTGTATTATTCATTGTTTAGATTGTACACCCAACTAGCACCTTTATGTACGGAATTTGTTTTGCGAGTCCAAATGATGTGCACGTTAAATAGTGATTCGTCGTACAGCGGAGAGTCTAGTTGTAATTTCAGTCCCACCAAAACTTCTGTTACTGGGAAGACGGAGGGGGTGAGCACAAAGGATGGAAACCGAGAGTCTCAATGGGTTGGAGATTTATGCTGAGAAGGTCACCAGCCTTCAGCAGCGTTGTATTTGATAGGAGTTCATATGTTCTCACCTGCCAATTCCCGGCCTACGTCTCGGGAAATAACCAAAAATCCTTTTTTTTTCGAAAGTATTTCTTGAAATCTCTTTTTAAGACTATAACGGTTTAAAATTTCTAAAATTCCTTGAAAACTTTTTATTTCATTAATTTATTTTTTATTTCTTAAATATAATTATTAATATAGATTGAAAATTCGGTTGGAATATTATCAAGACTCTGAAATCTTGAAAAGAAAAATTTCTAAATTTTTGAAAGTACCTATAATAAGCATTCAAAATTCTTTGGAATGCTGTGAAATTTGTGAATTTTTGTGAGTAGATTTTTGAGCGGTATTGAAAATATTGTAAAATTCCGTGATATTTTGTGTTTCTAGAATAATTTACGTAAGATTGAAAGTGTTTTTATGAGTTTAAACATAGAAATTTAAAAAAAAGTCAAATCCTGCTGTTTTCTGCAATACCTTGTAGATTTTTACCATAAAGTAAAAAAAATATTTAAAAAAGTTATACAAATTTTTAAATCGTAGCAACTTATACTTTATAGTTAATTTTTTGCTTTCTGCAAGAAAATACAATAAAAAATCAACTGGTTTTATTTTTTATTTTTACATTTTTGTACAAAAAAGCGCATTTTAACAAAAAATTACAGTTGTAGAAATATTGCATTTTGTTGCAAATAATGTGTCCATCAGGGAGTAAAGCGAGAATTTATTTGAAGGAAGTCGATCTTCAAAATTTGTGACTCTTAGCTAAACTGAGGATCTAAAAACGGTTTTCTCAAGTCTCCATAGTGCATAATCATAATATGCACTGAACAAATTATCCTCTTTTTGTGGTTGAAAAATTAATTTTTAATTTTTATTTATAGCTTACACTTTTTATTGAAAATCGTAGGTTAGTCATGACCTAAATTATATTTCTAAAACAACGAATGTTTTGAACAATTTCGAATTTCGGATGTGAAAAAATGCCAATGTTCCTATATTGGACTAGAAATATTTGAGGATCTGGAAATAAAATTTTTCTCTCTTAAAGTGTAGAATATTTACAACTTTCTATACGACCCACAGAACATGTTTCAGAAAACGTTGAGTTTTCAACAAAATACATGAATTTTTAAGAAATAGTTGAATTTCTACTAACAAATATTAATTTTCAACCAAAAAGTTGGATTGTTTGAAATTTTCAAACAAAAATGATAAATTTGTCAACAAAAATGGAATGGTCAAATTTTCTGTACAGAAGATTCAATTTCGAATGAAACACACGAATTTCCAACAAAGGAGGAACATTTTCAACTAAAATGATGAATCCTCAACCCCAACACGGAATTTTGAATGAACAAGTTTAGCTTTCAACCAAATATTTAAGTTTTCAATTAACGAAGATAAAATTTCAACTGTACATGATGAATACTTAAATTTTATGTTTGAAGAAATTAATATTATTGAAAAAAAAGAATTTTCAACTAAATAGGTGAATTCTCAAAGAAAATTATGAATCTTCAACCAAACAAAATGAATTTTCAACCATATGGTTGAATTTTTAACTGAAAAAGATCAATCTTTAACCAAAAAAGAAATAGGTAAATTTTAAGTTAAAATAATTAATTTTCAACTGAAAAAAATAATTTCGAAACAAATAGTTACATTTTGAATTATATTAAGAGATGATTCTTAATATGAAATGATGAATCTTCAACGAAGAAAATAAATTTTCAACTGAAGAATATACATTTTTAATAAAAAATGAAATAGTTAAATTTTCAGTTGAAAAGAATGATTTTTAACAAAAAAAAATTATGAATAAATTTGTCCAATTTTCAACCAAAAAATGACTTTTTAATTAGCAGATTCAAAATTTTTAACAAACTTGTTAAATTTTCAACAAAAGAATGAATTTTCCAGTAAAATGATGAATCTTCATCCACGATAATTAATTGTTAATCAAATAGTTGAATTTTCAACCGTTCAAATACTGTCTTCTGCTATACGCAGATTTTTCCCTTTCGAAAAATTCATAATTTCCGCGAAAATAATTATTGCCTCAGCAAAAGGCTTTATTCCTATAAATTTTGTTGATCCGAGGATCTCGCAAAACCCCGGATATTTGACAAGTTTTCTTTCTTTCGCTCTCAAATACTTGGGAAAAATTATATATGGAGTCAGTGCCGTGCCTATAAAAAAAATTCCAAGTCGGATTGAACCAAAAAAAACAAATTTACATCAAGAAAAGCAAGTAAAACACTCTAAACTCTTGGCATAAGACATTCGTTAATTTTATTTGCTGCTTTTCATTTATTTGTGGAATTTTTCGGTCAGAATGCAGGGGAATTTACAAACAGTTCGTAGAATTAATTTTGCTTCCTCATAGAGGAAGCTTTGTAATGGTATCACTTTTCAAAATTTTTAAATCCATCTAATGAAACCTTCCTCAATTTAAAAATGTCTAATACAATGTTGCAAGCAATTGTCGGATGTGTGTATTTGTGTGTGTATGTATGTGTGTGTGTGGATGTCACTTTTTTTTTGTGAATACGATAACTAGAAGATGGTGCAGATGAATTGATGAAATATAGAGTGCTTATTTTCCTTACTGATATCTTGAAACTGATAGAAGGATTTCTAAAAAAATATCACTTCATTTTTTTAGCACTTGATAATATTTGAAAAATCGGATTTTTATAGTTAAACTTTTTTCATTAGCATAATTCAAAGTTTATACACCAATATAAAAGATTTATTGGTTCGAGACGAATCGATTGACCTACAATATTAATACATTTTATAGAAGAGTAGGGAAGTTATGGTAATTTATATATTTTGAAAAAGATTTTTATAGTAAAATTTTTCTCATTCTCATAATTTAAAGTTGAAACGAGAATCGAAGAGCTGTGTCGATTCATGACGAAGCGTTTGAGCTATAATATTAATACATTTTATTGAAGAATAAGGAAGCTATGTTAATGCATAATATTTGAAAACAGGATTTCTTACAGTAAAACTTTTTTCTTCAGCATCATTCGAAGTTGATTCGAGAATATAAAAGATTCCTTGGTCCGACACGAACCGACTGACTTACAATAAAATGCAGTTTTGAAACTCTACCTGAAACGTATAATATTTCAGCTCAATTATTATAACTATTTTAATATTTCAAGCAGAAGAAAATTATATATATATATATATATTTATATATAACTCTTCATCGCAATTAAAGAACTTATAATAATATTTCAATTCATTTTTCAAAAATTTGCTTACAATAAATCCAGGACTGCGCAGTATTTCAAGATTTTCTTTATTCCTACTCATCCGAAAGTATTTACAACATTTTAAAGCACTCAATATTTCCAACGGTTAAACTTAAAAGATGAAGCCCACTTGAAATTGGACTCTTTGGACTCAGCCCTTTGTTAAAAAAAAATTCAGTCTCTCTCTCGTGCTCTCAGGAGTCGGTTGGTTATTTGAAAATAGGGTGAGAACGAAATATAAAATTTTACATTTTGATTATTTTTCCAGAAACTTTGTTTCTGTATGCAGATATATTCATTAGAGATTTTATAACAGCGTAACTAGAGTGTAATTTGGAATGAAAAAAGAAAAAAAAGAGTTATTGGCACCTGTTTTAGAGGCAGGCCGGCAATCGGCAGATGGGAACATATCAACTCCTATCTAATGCAACGCTGCTGAAGGTTGGTGACCTTCTCAGCATAAATCACCAACCTATTGAGATTCTCGGTTTCCTTTATCCCGCCCCCCCCCCCCCACCCCAGTAACAGAAGTTTTTGGTGGTTCTGACGTTACAGCTTGACTCCACCATACGACAAATCACTGCTTAATTCGGACATGATTTCGACTCGCAAAACAAATCTCGCGCATAAAGGTGGTAGTTGGGAGTACAATCTAAACAATGAATAATACAAACAATAAAGTAGCCTTGGAATGGACTGAAACTTTCATTGACAAAAAGCTTGCACACGGAAAACGTAAAGGTCGAGTTTCGTGGGGTTGAATGGAGAGTGGGTGTTTGGAATGCTAGAGGCGTGAATGATCTTAAGATAAGAGAACTACGAGAAACTATGCAAAACTATGCGTTTGCAAAATAAACTTAGGGCGGGGATGGAGAACAAAGAAAACAAAAAAAAACTAAACAAGCGCGAACAACAATTGAAAATTTACAGAAACCGGAAGTGCGAATAAAGTTTCAAAAGAGGTTACCTGAACGCATAGATAAGTCCACGTGGGAAGCGCTTATAAGCAATAAAGATATAGAGGGCGCGTGGACTTCGTTACGGGATGTAATTGTTAAAACTGCGACCGAAGTATGTGGTACGGCGGTTGTAGGAAGGGAATCTGGTGATCCATGGTGAAGTGATGGAATTGAGACAGCCCAAAATGAAAAGAGAGAAGCGCACAAAAAAACACTGAACATCGTACACTACCGTCGGAAATTGTGCGCACGACTCATGCGAGCGCTATTAAAAATCACTGCTGACTTTGAACCACGATATTTCGGCGAAAACAAGAGATAGGGCATTTTTCAAATAACAGTGGGAAGGCTCATGAAATTCCACGTCTGTTGGTACCCAACAAATATTTTTTTGACCGTCTGAAAATAGCACAGCACTTGAGAAGTTTAACAAAAAAATTCAAGATTTTCTCAAATTTTCCGCCTCATATTCAACTTTCAGCACGACCTAGGAAAATTATTTCAAAAACGTGAAAATTATACGACGTCGAGCCTAAAATCTTATCTTTAATTTAAGCCAAGAAAACTTAAAAAATCTTCATGGGTGCCCGAGATATGATTACAAATGTTCAATCGTATCTGAGATCAATTTTAATCGACGATCACGGTTCTCGGTTGGTCTTCGACTCGCCTCCTTCGTTGATGCAGGACCGCATAGGCCACGCACAGAGGTGGCGCCTAAGTGGACATTCTCCTATTCATCAATATGGAGATAATATTAGATTCAAATAATTTTTAACAATCACAAATAACAATAAATATTTTTTTCAATCACCATAATTTGAATAAAAATGATTAATGAAGAGAACCAAAAGTATAAGAGGCGTAACCTTAGTTTGTGGCCTATTCGGTCCTGCCTCAACGACGGAGATGAGCAGCAGACCGGCCGAGAACCGTAATCGTCGATTAAAATTGAACTCAGATACGGTTGGACATTTTTAATCATATCTCGGGCACCCATGAAGATTTTTTAAGTTTTCTTGGCTTGAATTAAAGATAAGATTTCAGGCTCGATGTCGTATGATTTTCCGGTTAAACAAAAAAAAAGTCAGCAGTGATTTTTAATAGCGCTCACACGAGTTGTGCGCACAATTTCCGACGGTAGTGTAGGTCTTAGCGACGAGGAGAGAAATAGGCTCAAAAATGATTACAGACAAAAAAGGAGAAAAGTTAAAAGACTAGTCAAAGAGAGTGAAGAGAAAATCAGAACAGAAGAAGAGAAGAAAATACAAAACTACTTTGAAGGAATTATAAAACTATTATATAAACAGTTGAAGGAAAGTAAAAGTACATAGTTTGTCAACTTGAGAAACAACAAAGGTGAAATGCTATATGATATAGACGGGATTGTAGACGCTTTCAAAGACGCTTTCAAAGAACTATTAGGAGGTGAAGGTATAGGACAATAGAACTGGGACATAGAACACAATGCATTAGAAAACCCAATTGGAAAAGCCTGTGTCACTGAGGTCAGAGATATAATTAAGAACCAATGATTTTAGATTTGTTCTTTGAAAAAATAGCTCTGTAACAGTTCTTTAAAAAAACCTTCCTAGATAGAACAGCTTTTTAGGATTATTTGAAATTTATTCACTGCATATAGTTAACAAATATCAAGAGCGTTTAGTGAATAGATTTCAAGCGCGGCACAGTATGAACACGTTTGATTTCTGTCAACTTACACGGATTTTACATTTATTCTGCGTTTTTCCGCTTTTTTAAATTACAATAATCAATCAAAAATAATTAAAATAGCTGTGAATTGGTTCTCGGTTGTTTCCACTTTGTTTGTATTCAAAATTATATGGTGCTCATTTCACGAGGACTTTTCTTCCTGTTAGCAAATGTCTTTGCTTCCCATTGGAGAAATCATTAGTTATTTTCTCCAAGAATAGACAAACCAAAGTCTTCATTTTGCTCAATTTAAAAATAGAAATTCACAAAAAAATACAAAAGTTCTGTCGCACCCTTTCCCTTACCCAGCTTTATGATTTCTTCACAAAAATTGTCAGAATTACTCTATTTGAAAATTAATGATCAAAAAGTCTTGTCTATTTATGCGTCAATTTTGAATTATGTCGATTAAAAAAGTTTTCCTGTTTGGAACAGATGACTCAAATATTATAAATGAGCATAACTTGCTTGATCTTCAATAAAGTGTATTGATGTTATAGGTTAATTGATTTGCCTCGATTCCAGGAATATTTTCCCTTCTTGCATCAATTTTGAATTATTATGTTACTGAAAAAAGTTCTACTATAAAAAACCGTATTCTCAAATATTATGCATTACCATAGCTTCCTTATTCTTCAATAAAATGAATCAATTCTAGGGGCCAATCGATTCGTCCGGAATCAGCACAACTTTGCTATTCTCGTATCAACTTTGAATTATGAGAATGCAAACATTTTTACTGTAAAAATCGACTTTAAAAATATTATACGCACACGATTCGTCTTCAACCAAGGAACCCTTTATATTCTTGAATCAACTAGACTCTTCACCATACGACGAATCACTACTTTACTTGGACATGATTTCACTGTAAAAACCAGGATTAGATTTAGAACTCAATTTGGTATAAAACAGTTCACGCAGCAAAACAATTGCATTTCAGTTTGATCGGCCAATCTAATAAAATAGGGTCGATTTGTGGATTGAAATAGGCTCGAAATGAGAATCATCTATCAATAAAGAAATCTGATAAAACAAATGCCAAACTGTCAAGTTTAGAAACCAAGGTAACCCATAGGGCTGAAGTCCGCGACGTCTGGGTGTGACGGTTCAACACTGATTTTTACGAAGTTTTAATTTCATATATTTTTTGTTTCTTGTAATATTGAAGTTTAGAATAATTGAAACAATGCACCCTCCGAACAACTTCAGTTCGCTATCTCGGATCATTTATCAATCTGAAGTTAGCAAAGTAAACAAGACAGAAACTGGTTCTGAAATAGACTATTTGTGAGATCATATTAGAACGCCCAATAAAGGATCCCAGATAAAAATGAATGCCTAGTTTTTACTGTGTTCGACTCGGAAAACAAATTTCGGGCATACAGATGGTAGTTGAGTGTACAATCTAAACATGACTAATACAAACAATAAAGTAGCCTCAGACTGGACTGAAACTTTGATTGACGAAAAGCATGCACACGGGAAACGTGAAGGTCGAGTTTCGGGCGATGAATGGAGACTGGGTGCTTGGAAAGCTAGAGGAGTGAATGATCTTAAGATAAGAGAACTACGAGAAACTATTCACATAAGGAAACTAGATATTTTTTGTGTACCTGATACGAAGAGAAAGAGTTGCGAAATTCGAAACATAGAGAATGGGGTGTTTAAAGGCGGTTTTGAAATATGGTCAGGAGAACATAGTGAATCACATGGTAGTCAAGAGGTCGGTTTGATTATGAATGAAAAGACCACATTTGAACTTTGGGGACCGCGAGCCCAATATACGCATCCCACGCGCATGCACTTAATATACATGCAGGCGAGATGCACACACGGGCGCGCAGTCCACAAGGAACGAAGGTGAGTGCGGGACTCACTAAACGGCACCTACTCACTAAACCTCAACTCCTTTCTTGCCAACCCATGTCCTCGGAACCGCTTTCGCATTACTTCAAGGACGTGGGGGTAAGGCCACTAAGTCGTGCTTCGACTTCCATGATACTAGGACAGCTTGGCATTTCAACTTTGCGCACCCAACCAAGATGCACGCATCGTCCTCAACAGTGCGGTTGTACCGCACAACGGGCTCGTCGGCCTTCGAAGATCTTGGTTGGGTGCGATTCTTTAACTTGGTCGTCCTCAAGGTCTCCTCGATGAGGCTGCCTCTCGGAACGACCAACACCTCATAGTCCCGGGCAGATGAACCGTCCGGGATTTCTCCCCCTTTGCGGCGCAGAGGTAGCACTGCGGCGCACTTTCGCACTCCGCAGCCCTATGGCCCTCCTTGCCGCATCTGCGACATGCTTTCGTGCGGTCTGGTCCATCGCAACAGGCTGCCATATGGCCGAAGCCTAGGCAGCGGTATCACCGAACCCTTTCCGCCTTTTTATGTACACGACAGGACAACCACCCCACCTTCAGGTGTCCTGTGCGTACCAGTCTCGCAGCCAACTCCTCTGGCAGCTCCACGAAAGCCTTCAAGTTGCCCCAGAAGGGTTTTTTCGTGAGACTGTCCTTCACTTCTCCAACACCCTGGTCACCGAAGTAGCTTCTGACGGGCTCCTTGATTTCCTCCGCTTCACTTGTTGGATCGAGTTCCAAGACCTCGATCTCGGTGCGGGGTACAAGCTCGCGCACAGTACCCCCCAACGCAACAGCCTCCCTCACGGCAGAGGAAAATTCGGCCCTGCCCTTCGCTCTAGGTCCGAGCTCCACAAGGACCTCTCCGTTTCTGGTTTGCCTGACACCCCTGATTTCTACACCGAGGGCGTCTGGTTTCACCTTCTGCTTGAGGTCCTTGAGGACCTCGGCATAGCTCAGACCCTCGGCCGGTTTAATGAGAAACGCCTCGGGTCATGCTCTCCTCTTCGGTTGCTTCTTCTTCTTCGTGGGTGCAGGTGTAGAAGCGAGCCCTTCCACCTCCTCATCCTTTAGTGTCGGGGATGCCACGATGGTAGTGCAGGTAATGCGAAGAAACAGTTCTTCGCACTCTGTTTAATAACATTTGCCCCAACGGGATTCGTTGAAAGCTCCCTTTCACGCTTCCCTGGTTGGGAGTTGGGAGCTGCCACAGATCCATCAGTCTGAGTACAGCTTCCGTCTTTCTTCTTCTTCGCCTTCTCCTTTCGGGTCATGGCTCTCGTTTGGGCAGTTCGACCAACATTTTCGATCAAATCCATATGTGACGTGCGCCGAAGAAAGGGGGCTTACTCTGGAAAGTATGATTTTTCAGGGCGAGCGGTCGAAGTCAACCGGATAGACGCGATTTTGAGGAGGGGTACTTGCCACCGCATTTTAGCATTTCAGCACTGATACTGTCCAAACCAGCAGTCGAAGTTCTGTTGCCCTATACATTCACCTCTAAATAATTCTGTAGAAGAGTCCTTTGAAGCGTCTACTATCCCGTCTATATCCAGAGTATTTCACCTTTCCTGTTCCTCATGCTGACAAACTCTGTAAATTTACTTTCCTTCATTTTATTAAATAATAGTTTCTTGGTTGCTTCAGAGTCGCTTAGGAGTTTCTTTTCTTCTTCTGTTCTGATTTTATCTTTACTTCCCCTGACTACTCGTTTAAATTTCGTATTTTTGTGTCTGTAATCATTTTCGCGCCTATTTCTCTCCACATTGCTAAGACCTGTGATGCGCAACGTTCTTTCGTACGCTTGTTTCTTTTCTCGCGGGGCTGCCTCAATTTCACCATTCCACCACGCATCGCCAGACTTTCTTCCTACCAGTGTCGTCCCACAAACTTCGATCGCACTTTTAACAATTATATCCCGTAGCAAACTCTACGAGCCCTCTATACCTTTATTGCTTCTAAGCGCTACTAGACGGTAATGATCAGTATTGCATTCAGAACCCTTCATGACTCTTGTGTCTTTGACTAGTTCTCTTTGTCCTTCATCTGAAATAACGAAGTCGATTATACGGCGATTTTTTCCAATACACCAGGTGTACGTATAGGTCATTTTATGTCAAAACCAAGTATTTCTAATAAAAAGGCACTTCTCTAAGCAAAAGCTAACTAATTTCACCCCGTTATAATTTTTGCTTGTTAGATCCCTAAAATTACCTAGCACCCTTTCTGCATCAATATCCTGACGTTGGACGCCGAACCATCCGTTCATATCTCCTAGCAGTATTATTCTTTCACCTTGATCGCAAGTACTTACTGTATCATTTAAACAGTCCCAGAATGCCTCTTTGCCTTCTCTCCGATCTTTATCAACTGGAGCGTAGCACGCTATGATAAATAATCTTCTGAGTGCTACCTTCATTCTAATCCACAGCAATCTCGGCGATACATATCCTTGATCTTTGAGGTGCTGTCTTGCTTTTTCATTCATAATCAAATCGACCCCTTCACTACTATGTGATTCACTATGTACTCCTGATTATATTTTAAAACCGCCTTTCAACACCCCATTTTCTATGCTTCTACTTTCGCAACCCTTTTTCTTCATCTCAGGTACACATAAAATATCTAGTTTCGTTACGTGCATAGTTGCTCGTAGTTCTCTTACCTTAAGATCATTCATTCCTCTCGCATTCCAAACACACAGTCTCCATTCATCGCCTGAAACTCGACCTTTACGTTTCACGTGTTCATGCTTTTCCTCAATCAAAGTTTCAGTACATTCCGAGGCTACTTTATTGTTTGTATCATTCGTGTTCAGATTGTACACCCAACTACCACTTTTATGCGCGAAATTTGTTTTACGAGTCCAAATCATGTCCAAGTTAAGAAGTGAATCGCCGTACGGTGGAGAGTTTATTTGTAATGTCAGTCCCACCAAAACTTCTGTTACTGGGCAGGGGGAGGGGATGAGGACAAAGAATGGAAACTTCTAGTTTCAACTAAAATGCTACTGTACTCATTGACAGTGGGCGATTAATTTTCCGTAAAGATTTTTTTGTAAAAGTTTGCAATTTTCTACAGTATTTTACGTAGAATTGAAAGTGCTGTTATGGCGTCAAACATACAATTTAAAAAAAGTAAAATCCGGCCGTTTCCTGCAATACCTTGTAGATTTTTACAACACGGTAAGAAAAAATAATAATAAAAAGTTATACAAATTTTTCAGTCGTAGAAACTTATACTTTATAACTAATTTTTTGCTTTCTGCAAGAAAATACAAGAAAAAATCAACTAGTTGTATTTTTTATTAAATTATGTATATTTTTGTACAAAAAAGTGCATGTTTCAACAACAAATTACAGTTGTAGAAATATTGCATTTTTTTGTAAAAAATTCTTCCACCAGAGAGTAAAGCGAGAATTTATTTGAAGGAAGTCGATCTTCAAAATTTGTGAATTTGTATCAAAATAGTTAAATTTTCAACCGAAGCGATGAATTTTCAAATAAAGTTATGAATCTTCAACCAAGAAAATTATTTCAATAATTTTCTGATGTTAAATTTTGTCGATCTACTGGTCAAATAATTTTCTGGAGGAAAGAGAAAAAATCTCCCTCAGCCCGGATTCGAACCAGAAACACCACTATCCATGAGTGGAGCATTAACTAATTACGCCACCGAGGCCACGCAGCTAATTTCTCGTTTCTCCTATATCCACAGGCAACGCGAATCTGCGTCTCATTGACCTGTGAATTTCTAGTGACGCATTCTAATCTGCATAAATATTACCGAATCTGAATAATTTAATGGAAGATGTTATTTTTGTCGACCAGGGTAATCGACTAATTAATTTTTTGATGTTAAATTTTGTCGATATACTAATTTAACATCAGAAAATTAATTAATTAATTACCCTAGTCAACAGAAATAACATCTTCCATTCAAGAAAATTAATTTTTAACCAAATAGTTAAATTCTTGGTAGAAAAAATTAATTTTTTAACTAAAAAAAAAATCAAATTCCAACAAAATATTCCAATTTTGAAACATATCAAGAGATGAATTTTAAGATAATATGATGAATCTTGAACCAAGAAAATAAATTTTAACCGAATAGTTAAATTTTCAACCAAATGATTGATTTTCAACCAAAAGATGAATATTTTCAATAGAGTAGTTTCATTTTAATGTGAACATGATACATTTTCAATCAAATAGTTAATTTTCAAATAAAGAAAATAATTCGTCAACTCAAAATGGTGTAGGTAAATTTTTAGTTGAAAGAATTAACGTTCAACCAATAAAGAAACAAATTTTCAATAAAATAGTTATTATATTAAATGACAAAGATACATTTTTAACCAAGAATGGGATAGTTTAATTTTCACTTTAAAAAATTGATTTTTAAACAAAAAACGTATTTCCAACAAAATGTTTAAATTTGCAACCGAATAAAGACATGAATTTGCCAGAAAATGATGAATCTTCAACCAAGAAAATGAATTTTTGACCAAATAGTTGAATTTTGAATAGAAGAGATAGATTTTCAACGACGAATTTTCACCAAAATACTTACATTTTCAACCAATTGATTTAATTGTTAACCAAGAAGGTCAGTTTCCAACTCAATAGTCGCACTTCTAACTGAAGAAGTCTTTAACTAAAAAAATCTTCAAACAAAAGTGGAATATTTGAATTTTCAGTTAAAAAATTAATTTTTAACTATACATGTCTTTAGAAAGAGTCCTTTTTTCTTCCAGGTTATATTTTTTTATATAATGAATCATCTAATCAACATTATTCATAAAATTATAAAAAATCTTGTCAAATCCTTCAAAATCCCTCGGAATATGATAAAAATCATCCTTTGAAATTCGATAAAGTCCTTTAAAATTGAATTGAAAATCTTTTCAATCTCTTGAAAACTTCACAGCTTAAGAAATATTTTCAATGTCTGAAGCACGAGAAATCTTATGAAATCTTCGAAAAATGCTTGAAATAACTTAACATAATTAGGATATTCTGTAATCATTGAAACCCTATCGAATTTATTAAAATCTCTTACAAAATGTTCTACAAATACTTCACACTACCAGGTGATAACGAAGTTTGTTGTCTTCTTATGCATAATGTGTCCCCTAAAGGTTTACATGACTTCCATTTCTTACAACACTTCATTCTACATGTTTCATAAAATCTTATCCTTACTACTTACAATTATTTACACCTATTTACATAAAATCTTGTATCGAACGCGTGCAAGCGAGAGAGCGAGAGAGCGGTAACGCAAACGCATCTTTATTTACTTATGCTATTACATAATCATTACTTACAAATCTTTACGCTTCCAATTTCACCGACTTCCGTTTCCTTTTTCTTTCACTTCTCTTTTTTGGATCCATTCTTTCATTCTTTTTCAATTGCTCTCCTAGCATCCTCTAACTCCTTCATCCAATCTTCCCCCAAACCATCCTCCCCTAGAATCTTTACCACATTCTCTTGCCAGGTTCCTTTATCTTCCATTCCTCTCCTACATCCTTCCCATACATGCTCCCATGTTTCCTCTTCCCATTCACATATTCTGCTCTTCCTGTTATCTTTCTTTTCCCAATACATACTTGCCCTTACCTCGCTTCCCAATCTAAATCTTGCTATTCTTGTCCATCTTTTCTCTCCCCATCTCTTTTCTAAATACTTTGGTACTCCTTTCTTTTTTATTATCTCATACCATATATTATATTTTGATTCCTCAATCATCCCCCATCTTTCTATTAATTGTCTTTCTCTCTCCCTTTTTTCCACTTCTTTTTAGTTGACTCCAGCCCCGTCTTCTATATCTCTAGCCTTGAAAATCTCCCTCCTTTCTTCCTCCCATCTTGTTAATTCAATCGCCCTCCCTCTCCTTTCTTCTACCTCCATCAAACACCTTCTCGCTAACTCCCCTCCATTTCCCTCCCTCAGCTTCGTCTCAAAATTCCATGCCCCCTTTCCTGCTTTAGTACTGAATTTATCCCTTTGCGCTTCTTCTCTCACCATATATCCCGGTGTCCTCCAGTCTACCCCTAGCTTCCACCGTATATACCATTCTTGTAAACTTTCCATCTCTTTCCTTTCTTTCCATCCCCATATCTCTGCTCTATAACCTAATACCGGCCATACCAGCGTAGCAAATAACCATATTCTCCTTCTCCAATTTGTTTCAAATCTTCTTTTTCCTATTCTCCATATCTGTTTCATTACCCCTGCTGATTTTTTATCCTTTCTCTTATATGAGCTCTATGATCTCCATTTGCTTGCAAGGTATATCCCACATACTTAAACTCTTTTACTTCTTCTAATTTTTTTTCCTTTCATCTTCCCGTCCATTCTTTTTTTCTTCCCCCTTCCTTTCTAAACCTCATTATCTTTGTCTTTTCTACATTTAAATTCAAATTTTTTCCATCTAAGTATTTCTCTAATCCGGTAATTAAGCCCGCCATCCCTTCTTCATCCTCTTCCATCAACACTATATCCCCTGCGTATGCCAGTGTATATATCTTTTTGTTCCCTATCCTAACTCCTCCCCATCCTGTTCTCTTCATTTCTGCTTCCAAGTCTGATATTAATATATTAAATGAAAGCGGCCTCAGAGGACATCCTTGCCTTACCCTTCTCATCAACCAGAAACGATCTTCCACTTGCTCTCCTACCTTCACCTTGCTTTTTATCTCTCTAAAAACTTCCGATACTCTCTTTATTAATCCCTCTCTTATCTCCTTTTTCACCATAACTTTTTCTACCTCGCCTCGGTCTAATGAGTCAAACGCCGCCTTCAAGTCCACGAACACTGCTATCATTGCCCCTTTCTCCCTTTTAATCCTCTTATTTACTAAGTAGTTCAGAACATATATATTGTCCATTACCCCCATCCCTTTTCTGAACCCGTTCTCATTCGGTGGCTCTATCTTTTTCTCCACAACTTCTTTTTTTAACCTCACCGATAAAACAGTCACATATACTTTATACAGTGTTGGCACTAGTGTCACTTCTCTATAATCTTTAACCTCCTTTCCTGTGCCTTTCTTCACTATTGTTATCACTACTCCTTCTTGTCATAACTCTGGCCACCCCTCTCCTCTCCATATTCTATTGCACATTATCCATGCCCATTCCTCTAACTCTGTCCCCCCATATTTCCATACTTCATTTGGAATCTCATCTATACCAGGTTCCTTTCCATCTTTCATCATCCCTAGTACCTTGACTATTTCCTCTCTTGTAATGTCCTCCTTCTCATCTGTTTCCCTACCATCTCTTCCTCCTTTCCTAACTTTCCTCTCTACCCCTCCTAGTAATTCCATACAATATTTTTTTCGTTCCATCATCTCAATATTCTGGTTTACTCTTTTCCTTCTTCTTCTCTCTTTATTTACACCTTCCAAACCTCTTCTTCCGTCCTAGCCTTCTCCGCTTTTTCTTCAAATCTTTTATTTTACTCCTCTTTTTTTTAATCACACAATTCAGTATACTCCTTCTTTTTTCTCCTATATTCTTCTCCACTACTTGTCCCTTTTCTCTATTTCCTTAATACCCTTCTCACTTCCTTCTTTTTCTATTTACATTCCTCATCCCATCCACTTCTATCCCCTCCTTCACTAACTTTTTTTTTTGCTTGTGCACTCTAATGCTCCTTTTGTTTCTCCTACCTTTATTTCCATTTTCTCGTTCAAATTTCCTTCCCCTATTTTGAAATTCCTGACTTTTTCTTTAAACTGTTCTTTACCTTCCATTGACCAATCCCCTCTTCCTGCTCTTTTCACTTTTGCTTCCTTTTTAGCCTTTTTGTTATTACTCATTTCTCCATCTACCGTCACTATTATGGGAAAGTGATCCGAATCTATGTAGTTGCCCAACTCTAGTCTCTTAACCTTCTCTCTTACTTCGTCTTCCACTACCACATAATCAATTACCGTTCCCCTCTTTCCTCCTGAACGTGTATATTCCCCTTCCTCATCCCCCTCTATACTTCCGTTTAGGATAAACCATCCCATCTCCCCTAGGCTCTTCAACAACTTCTTTCTCTCCCCATTCAGTGTCTTGTCTTTGGATTTTCTTCCTCGCTCTCCTTCCCATTCCCTTCCTCCTCTATCTCCTGTTCTCGCATTAAAGTCACCTCCTATTATTAGCCTACTCTCATGCTTATTTTCATTCATTAGTTCTCTCATCTCCTCTAATTTTTCCGGCATATCACCGTTCACATAAAACCTCACTATCTTCCACCTCTCTCCTCCCATATTTATCTCTTCTACTATTAATCCTTCTTCATGTTCTTTTAACTCTTTTTTATCATTTTCTATTATACATTCGTTCCTTACTCCCATCACCATTCCTCCCATTGCTCTGCCCTTTTTATTCTTCCTCTTTGCATTATGAACCTGCCATTTGTAACCTCTTGGTAATCTTCCCCTTACTCTTTCCCATCCCTTTTCATCTAGCCACGTCTCCATCATTACTACTACATCCCATTGTTTCAAATTTCTCATAAACTCCCTATCCTTTTTTTCTAAGCCTGCTATATTCTAGTAGCATATCCTCCAATCTTCCCTACTGTCGTTTCTCGTTTCTTTATGCTTCTCACTAATTCTTATTTCTTTACCTCCCGTTCCTTTCTCTCCTAGTTTCCCGACGCCACATTTTTTACTATCACTTCCCCGTCCTCATCCCAATTCCACCCTACACCTTCTATCTGTATTCTCCCATACTTAACGCATGTTCTTCTTACCTTGTTTCTTTCCTCTTCGGCTATTTTCCTGAACTTATACTGCATGCTCCTTTCTACCCATGTCAAATCATCCTCTATTCTCTCCGAGCTTCCATATAAAACCCTCTTCTTTGTCATCACTTCCCTCTTATGTTCCCATTTCTTTAGTTTCACTAGTACCATTCTCTCCCCTCTTCGCTCTTCCCTTCCTACACTTCGCACTTCCTCTATCTCTACCTTAGCATCAATCTTTTTTAGTACTTCTTCCACTCCTTCCATCAGCTCCTTCCCCTATAATCTTAGACCCTTTATCACTATGTTTATTTTCCTTTCTTCTGTCTCTTTCTTTTCTATTCTTTGTTCTATTTTTCTCAGCCTTTCCTTCTCCTTATTCCCACTCCTTCCACCTCCAAACTCACGGTTTGAGGTTTAAAATTTTTTTTATTCTACTTTCCAACTCATCTACCTTTTTATTACGCTCTTCCTTCTTTTCTAGCCTTTGCTCCAACACCTGCATCCTTTTCTCTAGTTTTTCCCTGACTTCTTCCCATTTCCCCATTTCTTTCCTAAGTTCGGCCACTTCCTGTCTAATTTCTTTCCCTATTTCCTCCACCCTTTTCTCCTGCCTTTCCTCATACATAACCATTACTTCTATCATCATTTCTCGCGTTTCTTTTAATCTTTCCATTTCCATCGGATCTTTAGCCTCAGCTCTATCTCTTTCTGTCCGCTTATTTTTCTCATCCTTTTCTACAAAACTATGTTTCTCCGGTGGCGTTATGTACATTTTTGGATTTTTCAAGCTTGACCCTATATCTTCCTTGTCTTGACTGCTTCCCCTGTCCTCTCTCTTCCTTTTGATAAATGCCTCAATCGACCCCACGCTCTTCGCCCTCAATCTATCCTTTTGTACCGTTTTCCTATACTTTCCCCTTGCCCTCCTTTCTTTGTTCTCCCCTCTCGGTGTACTGAAAACTTCCTGATCTGAATCCCTGCTTTCCTTGATAGTATTCGCTCCGCTAGCCATGAATCCAATTCAAACGATCACGCCTTCTATCGTACTCCTATCGTACTTCTATCGTCTCCATCTATCGTTGCGTCTACCTGCCTTTCCTTTCTTCTTCTCTACCCTTCCCTGCTACGACCAACCTGGTCCTCCCACCCTGTCACAAACCTCAAACCCACCTAACCTCAACTTCCACACAAATCTGTCCTGATCCCCAAAAATATCCTCACCCCCTCGCTAATCTTTCAATCTCTCAATCAACCCCTCACAACCGAACCCCTCTACATATATCCACAATCCACTCACCTCAAATTTCACCACAATTATCAGAAAAACTCAGCACCAAATTTCACCGCTGCGACACACTTTCAGGCGGGAAACGGAAGTCCCAATTTTGTTCTCAATTTATCTTTTTACTTGAAAATGGAACTACTGAATTTTTCATTGAAAATTCATCTTTTTTGTTTGAAAATTCAATTAATTGGTTGAAAATCACACTCCTTTGTTAAAACTTCATCTTATTGGTTGAAGATTGAATTCTTTTATGGAAATTAGTATTCTTCCAGTTGAAAATGGATTTTTTCACTGAAAATTCAAGTGTTCTATTTCGAATACTCGATAATGATAATTTTATTTGATAATATAATTTTTTTTTTTTTTAAATAATATTACTTACGAATCATTTTTCACTTGCACAGATTCTTGAATCAATTGAGAATTGCGTCCTACAATTAGTTGGGGAAATACGGTGTTGTCAAAAAAATTGCGCCTGGAAACTCAAAATCACGTAACTCTGAATATTGAATATTCGAAGAAAAAAAAATTGTATGGCCTTGTGGGGATGAGCAAAAAAAGAAGCCTTGATAACCATAATATATTTGCATTCAAATATTTTCATTTAATTTTGATCCCACTACGGATTACAAAGAATATTATATCTTAGTTTATCTTTTTTCTATTGAATTAATGATACACATACTGTAGACTATCTTCATCGGAAGAAACTTCTTTAAACACACCCGGGAAGATGTACCGTCTACCTACAGGACATTCCTTCATTTCAATTATTGTCATATCTTCAACTGCTCCGCTTATCATGTTTATTTTCATTCCCGAACGATCATGATCTGCCTTATATATTCCAAGAAGAATTCCAGTATACTCGAGTATTGCAAAAACGACACCTGCAGATGTCGATAAAACAATATATTCTCGGGTTGACACGGGCACAAATATACCCTTTTCTTCTCGCAATCTAATTGGTAAACCGGCAGGAATAACATATCTTCGGAATTCGAATTGCCGGTTCGGATTTTTCTGGGGAATAAGCCGAATATATCCATGTTTTGCAAGAGCATATCCAAGTATTTCTTGAGGATAAGGCCTACCTGCATGCGACCCAGACTGTCTGGCAGAATAAGAAGAACTAGCATTACGTTCGACATTGGGATTCCGTTGACACTGCAGTGAATCGTAATTTGCATAAGCTTTAATAAAACTTCTTGAGAAGATTGCTGCTGTTTTGCCTACTGAACAATCCCTTTTTTCATCTGGAGTCATATTATCAAATGCGCCGCTAATCATATTTATTTTCATTCGCGGATGATTTCTATTTGTCCCATAAATTCCACGAAGAATCCCACTATCATCCAATATTGCAAAAATGTCATCATTGGATGTTGATAGTACAATATATTCTTGGGTTGACACGGGCACATACGTATTCCCTTCTAATCGAAATCTAATTGGCATACCGGCAGGAATAACGTATCTTCGAAATTCAAATAGCTGGTTTGGATTTTTGCGAGGAATAAGCCTAACATATCCAAGTTCGTCTGTTGTACATCCAAATACTCGATCTGAGATCCTGCTAGCAGGCGATCTGGATCTACCACGAAAAGGAGACTCCTCTGGAGAAATCCGGTCAGGCAAATATTGTTGTCGAGCAGCAGCAGAAGAAGAAGGGCCAGGATTACGTTTACTATAAGGTTTCTCGTCGGGCGGAGAACTGCATTCTGCAAGAAGAAATAGAAGATCCATTTTTTTTGTTTAGTACATTTATATCTAATATCTTTAGCTGAATTCAAAGTTTTTTTGCAGAAAGCATCTTTCTGATGCTTCAACAAAAATTTTCAGGAATAATTTTCAATTATAAAAACACCCCACCGTACATATTTCCTGTTAAATAGACATATATTTTTTGTAGAAGACGAGTGCCTCAACGCTTTAATAACCTTAATGACAAACTATTCTCTGCTATACGAAAACCTCCATAAAATAAACAGTTTTTCATATATCCAGTACTTTGGCGAATTCCTTAATTCAGTTTTTACTGTCAAATAACTTTCCAGGGGCCGATAAAAAAAGCGGACTAAAAAAAGAGTCGGAGCAAAGCGGGTTGATTATTTCCCAGCGCAAGAATGAATTAGCCCAAGCGCTGCGAGCAAAAACGAGTTAAAGATTTAACTTTTTTTCCCCGTAGCGCGTGGACTAACCCATTTTTGCCTACACCCATATTTCGATTCGGTTCAACTTCAACCGAACTCTCTCAACGATTTCACAGAAGAGTCAAAAAACGTTCTCAAAAATCGAATTTTTAATTTTGAAGAAATAACTGTATACTCCTAAAATACATCAATTCTGAATTGATGCCTGAAAAGGTAGATTGGAAAATTATATTATATTAAAAAACAAATTAGTGAAAATTATTCGAAAAATCCATTTCATTTTTAATACACAATATATCTTGCAAATCAATTATCAATACCATGGTCCCTAGGAATAAATTTGGATCCTATTGCGTGAAATTGAAAACTGAAATAGAAATAATTACACCAAAATTATTCCACGGGGATTGGCTGCGATTCGTCACATGATTCGCACTGAATCCTAATAATTTATAGACAGAAAGAGTTTCTTAATTGGATTCATGAGTGTTATTGAATCTCCTTGTATTTCATAAACAGCTTTCATGAGCCATTATCCACATCAGTTATTTATGTTGTTATATAACAATTGTTATTATAATATAATAATATATATATATATATATATATATATATATATAATTAATATAACAATAACAATTGTTGCTTAGTTAACTAAACCCAATCAACAAATGCAATGTTGGGCTATTTTCCGACGCACTAGTTTGGTTCTTTCCACGTAATCAAATATTATTCACTAATTTATCAACTTTAGGGACAATGACAATCGACAGTTATTATGTTTAAGAACAATTTTTTTATCAAGTTTGTATTATCTCGTGTATTAATGTACTAAAAAATGTAACTTTCCACCCAGGAATTAACAGGCAATTATTTATCAACCATTTCTTGCCATTCATCAATATCAATTGATGATTGTTTCAACAAAATAATTAACAAATGCATTTTCTGGTTATTTTCAACATCTCAACTTTGTTCTTTTAACGCGTAATCAACTCTTCACAACTAATCTTCGAAATGTTTTGAAACAATTGGATAAAGGTCAATTATGTTATTGTTATGAACAATTTTATTAGGACATTTCTTTCGTCTGAGACATTTTTCAACTAAGAATCTTGTTTTCCTTGTGGATTTGAGAAAAATTCTCCAACTAAAAATAATTTCTTACACAGCTGTGCAATCTTTGACAAGACGACAAGCGCTTATTTTTTATACATAAACTTAATTTTTATAAATAACGCCTAGAAATTTATTCAAATCCACATGAAAATAAAAATAAATCTATTTTTTAATGATATTTAGAGGTGGCGCAAGAGCCCCATGAAGTTCAACACATTTTCCATAAGAAAAAAGACGTTTTTGTAAATTTTATTCAGAATCCTCAATATTAGCTGAATCGTGTTGAAACTCAACATTTCTCTTTGCAACCAGTCATATAATACGAATACAATATTACTTTTGAAATTTCACCCCCATAAGTCTGTTTCATAAAGTAGCAAAAAAAGCCCATAAGGAAAAAAATGGGTTTTGCGAGTTTTTGGAGCTAATTACTATTTTTTGCGTTTTTTTACATTCGAATTGCTCCCAATAGATAAAATACTACTTTATACTAATAAATAGATGTTTGGATAGATTGTTTAAACAATTTATCACTGTTTTCATCAATTTTCTCGCTGATTGGAGATAGAAAGTCGCGGTTTTTCCGAAAATTTCCCACCTTTTGTCCAATTTTCAAAAATTACTTGAAGAAATTATTATTGTTTATAACTATCTTCTTCTTTATTATTGCAATATAGTTGTGGTTTGTTCTGAAATGTTTAACTGTTTATCCACTTTTCACTAAGTAAAGTAGTAAATAATGCAAGTTAACAATCATAGTTTTTTGATCAATTTATAACTGTTTATAACTATCTTCTCTTAGTAAAAAGCTAAATAGTTGCGGTTTTTTCAACTCTTACACTTTTTGTCCACTTTTTACTTAGTGAGGTAATAATTGATGCAAGTTAACAAACATGCTTATTTAAACAATTGATTATTGTTTATAAATATGTTTTCGTATAGTAATGCTAGAAAGTGGCTTTTTTTTTAATCTTGAGTTTAACTCTGACTTTTCAGTAATGATCAAATAAAAAGTGAGCCTCAGCAAGAATCAATTTTTAAATAGTATTTTACTTTTTTATTTGAATTATTTTTGCTCTTCTCCAATGTTTGAAAAAATTAATCCAAACAAAAAAGCTATATTTCACAAGAAACAAAACGAAGAATGAGATAATTAGGACTAGGTGGGAGAACTAGGTGTGCAAATGACTTGTAAAAGTTTTGTTTTAAATTACAACAAGAATTTTATCGCAAAACGTAAAAGAAAAATGTGGAATTGAAGATATTTTGATATCAACACCCGCCTCCAGCAAAATATGTTTACGAAGAAGAAAGATATTGTTTCGAATACGTTTCTCTCTAATGTTTATTTATTTCTGGTTCATAACTAAAAAGGCAAAGCGAATTCAAACATTTCAGTAAAAACCACAACTTTGTAGCACTAATCTAAGAAAAGATAGTTATTAACCATAATAATTTGTTTAAACAATTATTTTTGCTTAACTTGAAAAGCTATTAAGTTACTTCAAGTGGAAAATAGACAAATAGTTAAAAATTTCTGAAAAAACCGCAAATTTCTACCATTAAGCAAAGAAAATATAATTAAAAATAATAATAAACTGTTTAAAAAATGACTCTCATTAACTTGAATTAATCATCACTTCACTCTAATTGAGAAATTGATAAAAGTGGAAAAATTCAGAAAAAAACCGCAACTATATAGTATCCATATAGAAAAAGATGGCTATAGACAATAAAAATTTGTTTGAAAAACTATTTGTGCAATGTTGAGTTGAATATTAACTCAGTCCAAGTGAAAAGAGAACAAAAAGTTGAAAATTCCAGAACGAACCGCCATTTCTAGCATTATTCAAACATAGTATTTTTAACAATGATATTAAATTGTTTGAACAATTACGTTTGTTAAAATTGATAAACTCTCACCTCTTTCTAATTGAAAATTGGACAAAAAGTGGAAAATTTTCGAAAAAACTGCGACTTTCTGTCTCCATTCTAAGAGAAAATTGCTAAATAATATTGATAATTCATTTGCAAAATATTTTGCATATTAAAAATGAACTGGATTTTTCAAATAATTATCACTAATTTTTTTTCAATACAAAATAATTTTCCAATCTAACTTTTCAGTCATCAATTGAGCATCGATGTACTTTAGGAGTATACATTTGTTTCTTCAAAATTAAAAATTCAATTTTTGAGAACGTTTTTTGGCTCTTCTGTGAAATCGTTGAGAGAGTTCGGTTGGAGTTGATCTATTGGCCGTCTTGCCATACGCCCAGGGGGAACTCGAGTCCGTTGTGGAGAATGATAAGTGTAAGATCTACTGGAATTTCTCATTCTCCACCACTCAACGTATCAGTGTTACGAAGCCTGATATTGTCCTCCAAGATCTGAAGAACAAGATCATTTACGTGATTGAATTCTCGGCACCAGCCGATGGTAATATCACGGCAAAGGAGGAAGAAAAACGGGCGAAATATCAAGCACTTCTGTTCGAGCTGAGTAGACTGTACCAAGGCTACAAAGTCCATCTTATAATTCTTATACTCGGCTGTCTTGAAGGTATGAAAGCTTCATTTGTCAGCCAACTCAACCAGATTCCGGCTTGCCAGCGTCAGGCTCATTTCATCGCGAACCGGATGCAAAAGGCTGTTCTCCTGGGATCACTCCATCTGGTCCGTCAACACTGTTCCTCTTAAATTCTACAAAGATTGGTAGCTCTAAAAAAGTATCCAGAGGTGAAACCTTCATCTCCAAGTGTTTTGTCTGCCGTGTAAGGTCATCCGCGGCTAGAGACCTGACTGCAAGGAACAGTGTTGCCCGATGTTATCACGCGGAAATTTCTTGCTCTTGCTTACCTTCTAGGAGAGAAGGAGCAGAAGCGGATGACGTACACGTTCCAGTAGCTTTAGGATTGATTTCTTTAAGGAACCATGATCGAAGCTTCCGGAGCCTACAACTTCTCTCATAAAATAATGATACATAATATACAATATACTAGCCTGAGAGCCCAAAGAATATGTGTGCACAATTTGATGCGGATTGGTCAAAAACTATGGACTTGCATAAATTTTCATACGCTTTAGGCCACTTGATTTTATGTATTAGATAATAATATATCATATAATAATACATATATACATATACAATTATCCCCTTCTATAATAAAACCATTGTAAATAACTTTATTGCAATTTTTAAATTCATTTTTGAGAAAATTGATTATTTTTTCTTTCTGGTTTTATATTTTTTGAAATTTTTATGAATTCGACTTTTTGACAGAAAATGCTTTCGTAGGTTTAAAATTGAACTATTTGCTCGCAAATTCAACTATTTCAAGAAAAAACAGCTATTTTGTTGGAAGTTCCTCTGTCTCAATTAAAAATTCAACTCTTCGTTCATAAGTCCAACTGTTTGGTGAGAAATTACAAAATAAATTTTGTCAGGTTTTACTATCTGCTTGAAAATGCATTATCATGTTAAAAAGTAATTTCTTTGTGGTGAGACTAATAGTATATTATGCACCAAGGTCGAAAAGAGGGACATTATTTATGAGTGTATTTTTCTAGTGAGAGTCGTAGGAACCGACTTTAAGTGCCGCTTTTCAAGTTCGTAGGTATGTAATGGCCATATATATCTATGGCGTCATACTTTTTGACGTCCTAGACTGTGAAAATAATAAGACTGAAAAAAATTAGTCTCAAGTGGTGCTTGAATGAGACCACTGGTAAGAACCCAGAATCGTTCCTTTTTACACTGAAAATAACAACATGAAATTATCCTTTTCAAAAATAGGTGATGAAAAAAAATAATCCTATCAAAAAATAAATCTCTAGTTTTTACATTGTGAATATACAAACGGCTATTATATGACTATAAGCTGGAAAGGGGGACTGCAGGTTCGCTCCACAGGCCTGGTAAATAGCCATATCTATGCATGTATTATACGAAATATAATAAGAATTACACATATATTATATAATTATATTTACCAATAGAATTGACGATGACCGCCAAAGTGAGAGCAAAAGTACAAACCAACCTCATTTTCGCAAGGTAGAGAAAAAACTGATCAATACTTCAGTGAATGATTTGGTTATTAACTGTTTCTAAGGAATATTCCATTGCGTCATCAGAGTACACATATATACACAAGTAGCCGTTATCTCACATATGTGAAATAACGAACTTATCAGAATGATATCATTTGACATTTTCCATTATGATAATTTCAATTAAGACATTCTCATCTCGAATGGAAGGAGTTGGTTCTATGTAAAAATTGAATGTCGCCAAATTCATCAAGATGCGACGTTTTTCGACTCACTCATTCCGGAGTAATGGTTTTTACTTCGGTTTCTGTCTGTCGTCATTGTCTGTCAACACGACAACTTTCGAAGAATTGATCTGATGAAACTGATTACATTTGCATTTGTATGGTGATAGTATTTCCATACAAATGTATGGAAATACTGCGTTTTCGGAGGTGAATTGAAATGCATTTATATAGCATGCAGGTATATA
>CAKNXH010001792.1:97303-111360 GCA_932178445.1 Andricus quercusramuli
GAATATACGAAAAATTTCGGAGTTGAATTCGGTCATCATCGTCAACAATCTCCTAACCAAATTATTCTTTCAAATTGATAGCAAATACTTACTGTATCATTTAAAGAGTCCCAGAATGCGTCTTTGACTTCTCTCGGATTTTTATCATCTGGGGCGTAGCACGCTATGCTAAATTATCTTCTAATTCCTACCTTCATTCTAGCCCACAGCAAGCTCGGCGGTACATATCCTTGATCTTTGAAATGCTGTCTTGCTTTTTCATTCATAATTAAAGCGAACTTCTGACTGCCGTGTGATTCACTACCCACTCATGACCATATTTCAAAACCGCCTTTCAACACCCCATTTTCTATGTTTCTATTTTCGCAACCCTTTTTATTCGTCTCAGGTACACATGAAAGATCAAGTTTCGGTACATGCATAGTTTCTCGTAGCATTCAATCAAAATTTCAGTCCATTCCGAAGCTATTTTATTGTTTGTATTATTCATTTTTTATATTGTACAGTGTACACCCAACTACCACCTTTATGCGCGAAATTTGTTTTGCGAGTCCAAATCATGTCCACGTTAAGTATTGATTCGTCGTACGGTGGAGAGTCTAGTTGTAATGTCAGTCCCACCAAAACTTCTTTTACTGGGCAGGGGGAGGGGGTGAGGACAACGAATGAGAACCGAGAGTCTCAATTGGTTGGTGATTCATGCTGAGAAGGTCACCAGATTTCAGCAGTGTTGTATTTGATAGGAGTTCATATGTTCCCATCTGCCAATTCCCGGCCTAAAATAGGACTTTCTATTTCATTCATTTATTTTTTTATTTTTTTTTTAAATTATTAATATAGATTGTTAATTCGGTCGGAATATTATCAAGATTCTGAAATCTTGCGAAGAAAAACTTCTTAGTTTTTGGAAGAACCTATAGTAAGTATTTAAAATTCTTTGGAATGCTGTGAAATCTATGAATTTCTGTCAGTAGAAAAATCCTGTAGAATCTTTTTAAGTTCCCTTGGAATGCTTTAAAGTATTTGAAATTCTTTGAAATCTCATTAAGTTACCCAAATCAATTGGAAATTCCTTGGAATTTTATCAAATTCCCCAAAATATTAAAAGCCATTTAAAATATCTTCAAACTAAAAAATTGATAGTAATTAAAAACTTATCTGGAAAAGTTGACTCAATTATTTCGCTCTGGACCCAACTCTTGTCTTCGAGGATCTCTACCAAAATCTCCTTAGTCTCGAAATTACACTTTTAGTTTCGCTGTTTAAGTAATTTTCATGAAAAATGACTTTAAATGTCTTTTTATGGAAATATAGTTTCGAAGAAGAATAGTCGCACATGTGAATTGATATTTGTTTCTTCTAGCTTCAACTAAAATGCGACTGTACTCATTGACAGTGGACGATGAACTGAGATTTTATGGGTATACGCTTGAGAAGTTTCAATTTTCATTTTCGCCTGTTTTGAATATATAGATTGTTTACACAAATTGGCCTGAATCTTAAACTGAATATTTATGATCCTCAAGTGTATCTGCAATAATTCTGATAGGAAAAAAAATTATATTCGTAAAATGTCAGGTTTTGACGTTCCATTTAGTTAAATTATAAATTCGACTGAGAGAAATAAAAAAATCGGTCCTAAAGAAGAAAAAGAAGTAGAATTGAAAGGGTCTTCATGAGGTCAAACATACAAATTAAAAAAAAAAGTAAAATCTTGCCGTTTTCTGCAATACCTTGTAGTTTTTTAGAACAAAGTAAAAAAAAAATAATAATAAGAAGTTATAAAAATTTTTCAACCGTAGAAATGTATGCTTTATATTTAATTTTTTGCTTTCTGCAAGAAAATACAAGAAAAAATCAACTAGTTGTATTTTTTATTACATTTTGTACATTTATGTACAAAAAGGTGCATATTTTAACAAAAAATTACAGTTGTAGAAATATTGAATTTTCTTGTAAAAAATGTGTCCATCAGGGAGTAAAGCGAGAATTTATTTGAAAGAAGTCGATCTTCAAAATTTGTAACTCATAGCTAAGCTGAAGATCCTAAACCGGTTTTCTCCAGTCCCCATAGTGTATAATATGCACTGACGAATGCGGTTTAGGAATTTCTTCTATTATCTTCTCAAATTTCTTTTCGTTTTATATTCTGATAATTTCAGAACAAATGATCCTTATTTTCGGTTGAAAAATTAGTTGTTAATTTTTATTTATAGCTGTTGACTCGCAGTTGGTATACTTTTTATTGAAAATCGTAGGATAGTCATGACCGAAATAATATTTCTGAAATGACGAATGTTTTAATCAATTTCAAATTTCGGATGTGTGAAATGCCAATTTTCCTATATTGGACCATAAATATTTAGGGATCTGGAAATAAACTTTTTTCTTTCTTAAAGTGTAGAATATTTGAGGAGAGGTTTATCAAAAGTGCACATCTCCACTTTCAAAAATTTTCATAAAACCTGACCTGGTCACGAGGATAAGTATTTTGGAGATGTTGAGTTTTGACGCGGACACGTGGAGATGTCGAGTTTTGATAAAAACAAAAAAACTGAGAAAATCTTTTGAGGCAGAATAAGAATCAAACACAAGTAAAAAAAAACATTTTTATTCCAAATGTAAAATGAAAAATCTCAATGCCACGCACAAAACTCAATCTACGCTACGCATGAAACACAATAATAAAGGGAAGCTGCTGGCAAACGAAGAAAATGGCAGTAAAGTAACGCGTGTCACACAAAAACGCTTGCCGCAACACGAAACTGAGTGGCGTAATAAAATGCACCGCGATCTAATGTATGCACAACAAAACAATGTACCCGATCCTTCAAGGGCTTGCGGCCACCTGTTGAGGAACCCGGGAAATAAAATAAAAAATAGAGCGCATTTTCGACAAGTTTGGAGATGATAAGTTTTGAAAAAAACAGCGGACATGGCCATGTTAAAAATGTTAGGAGATGTTCAGTTTTGATGTTGACAAACGTGTGAGACTTGGGGTGTGGAGATGTTCAGCTTTGACGAAAACACACGTTTTTTCAATGCTGTTTTAATGGGAAATGTCCACTTTTGAAAGATGCGGTTTTAACTATTTATGTAGACCTGAAACCTCAGTCCAAAACCGCAAAAAAATGTTATTTGGCCAGAGGTGGATATGTGCACTTTTGATAAACCTCTCCTCATTTACAACTTCCTATAGGACCCACAGAACATGTTTTAGAAAACGTTGACTTTTCAACAAAATACATGCATTTTTAAGAAATAGTCGAATTTATACTAAAAAATATTAATTTTCAACCAAAAAGTTGGATTGGTTGTAATTTTCAAACAAAAATGATACATTTTTAAGCAAAAATGAAATTGTTGAATTTCCTGCAGAAAAGATTCAGTTTCAAATAAAAAACACAAATTTCCAACAAAATAGTTAAATTTTCAACCAAGAAAATAATCTTTTAAATAAAATTATGAATATTCAACCAAAGAGAAACATTTTCAACTAAAATTATGAATCCTGAACCATAAAAGTGAATTTGTAACAAACTAGTTCAACTTTCAACCAAATATTTAAATTGTCAATTAATAAAGATAAAATGTCAACCCAAAACAATAAATACTTGAATTTTACAGTTGATGGAATTAATGCTTCAACAACGAAAAATGAATTTTCAACTAAAAAGATGAATTCTCAAATAAAATGATGAATCTTCAACCAAAAAAAGTGAATTTTTCAGTAAAAAAGATCAATCTTTAACCAAAAATGAAATAGGTAAATTTTGAGTTGAAATAATTAATTTTGAAAACTACAAAAAAAAAACAAAGTCCAAACAAGTAGTTACATTTTGAACTATATTGAGAGATAAATTTTAATATAAAATGATGAATCTTCAACCAAGAAAATAAATTTTCAATTAAAAAATACAAATTTTCAACAACAAAAAATGAAATAGTTAAATTTTCAGTGGAAAAAAAATATTTTTAACGAAAAAAAAGATCAATAAGTTTGCCCAATTTTCAACCAAAAAATGACTTTTTAATTAATAGATTTAGCATTCAACCAATTAGTTGATTTTTCAACTGAATACTTACAATTTTCAACTAAGAAAGATAATTTTTCTACTAAAACCAGAATAGTTGAATTTTCAGATAAAAGAATTAATGCTCAACCAAACAAGGAAATTACTTTTTAACAAACTTGTTAAATTTCTAACAAAAAAAATGAATTTTCAATTAAAGTGATGAATCTTCATCCATGAAAATTAATTCTTAACCAAATAGTGGAATTTTCAACCAAAAAATATCACTTTCCAAACAAAAATAAAATAATTTAATTTTCAGTTAAAAAAATTGAATTTCTACAAAAACAAAACGAAATTTCAACAAAATACTTAAATTTTTAACCATGTCAAGAGATGAATTTAAAAATAAAATGATGAGTCAACCAGGAAAATAAATTGTAGCTAAATAGTTTAATTTTCAACCAGGAAGATAAAGAATAGTACAGTTAAATTTTTAGTTGGAAGAGTTATTGTTTAACAAAAAAAAAAAGATAAATTTTGAACCAAAGAGTTGAATTCTCAACTAAAAAAAATTTCAGCTAACAATTGAATAGTTAAATTTTGAGTTAAAGAAATTAATTTCTAATAAAAGAAGAAAGAATTTTCATAAAATAGTTTAACTTTCAATTAAAGAAGCGATGAATTGATAAATTTTCAATCAAAAATGGAATAGTCAAATTTTCATTAAAAAAAAAGATGATTTTCAGCTGATAAAATAAATTTTTAACAAAGTAGTTGAATTCTTAACGAAAAAAAATGAATTTCTAATTGGAGGGTTCAAGTTTCAAATAAGTATAGTTGAATTTTCAACTACATAGTTACAATTACAAAGAAATGTAATTTTTTCTTGAAAATGGAATAGTCGATTTTACAATTAAAAGAATTATTGTTCAAGCAAACCAAGAAACGAGTTTTTATCAAAATAGTTAAATTTTTAAGCAATTTAAAATAAAATTGTTCAAATAATAAATTTTTAAGTAATAAAAAATTTTAAGTAGAAAAAATTAATTTTTTAACTAAAAAAAATATAATTTCAACAAAATAGTCTAATTTTGAAACATATCAATAGATGAATTTTAAAATAATATGATAAATCTTAAACTAAGAAAATAAATTTTAACCGCATAGTTGAATTTTCAACCAAATGATTGATTTTCAACCAAAAAGGTGAATATTTTTAATCGAGTAGTTGAATTTTAATGTGAAAATATCAAATTACAAATATAAATTTTCTACCAAAAATGGGATAGTTTAATTTTTACTTTAAAAAAATTGATTTTTAAACAAAAAACGTATTTCCAACGCAAATCTTATTCACGGGTCGCGTACAGTTAAGAGTTTCTTGGAGCAAGACGTTTTTGCGTTTCGCGACTGTTCCAGCTGACTTGTATGGATATATGAGGTAAATGCGAGAACTTTTGTCCTGTGCCGCGATGGCATGAACGCGTATTCAAAAGTCGTTACGGAGGTCGCCACCTTAGTTACAAATGCATTTCGGAATTATTTCACAGACCGCAAATCGTGTAATAGTGTAGTGGTTAAGGTAATCGACTTGCGTGCTTAGGTTTATGCGTTCAAATCCCCCCCTTTGCGTGCAAAATTTTAACTGTCTTCTAAGCGTTGCAACTTACAAATACCGTTTAATGATAAGTTTATCCGAAAATATATCTCAGAATCAACCGTTTGTTTATTTATTAATTATTTTTTAGCCATTTTTTTTACAATTTATAGAGCCGTCCAACCTATAGTCTGCACCGTTAACATAAGTCAGATCTGTTTATATTATCCGTCCAAGTGACATGATAATTCGTAATTGCAGCATCGAGGAATAGTGCAGAATAGCGACTGGATCGGTAAAATCTACTGATCCGCAGGTCAACAGCACTTGAGAATCGGTACTGGTAACCCTCAATGATAGTCATATTCAGTTGCCTATCGTTGTAAAATTTACTGAACTGACGTGTTGTCCATATACGTACTTGGAATATCAGTAGATTTAACTTGGTTTCCAGTAAAATATAGGGTTCTTTCTTCTGCGTGTGAATCTGCAACCAAGAAAATGAATTTTTGACAAATAGTTGAATTTTGAATTGAAAAGATAGATTTCCAACGACGAATTTTCACCAAAATACATACATTTTGAACCAATTAATTTAATTTTTAACCAAAAAGGTCAGTTTCCAAATCAATAGTCGCACTTTTAACTGAAGAAGTCTTTAACTAAAAAAATCTTCAAGCAAAAGTGGAATATTTGAATTTTTAGATGAGAAATTAATTTTCAACTATACAAGTCTCTAAAAAGAATTCTTTTTTCTGTCCGGTTATATTTTTTTATACCATGAGTCATCTGATCAACATTATACATAAAATTAGAGAAAATCTTGTCGAATCTTTAAAAATCCCTCCGAATATGATAAAATCATCCTTTAAAATTCGATAAAGTCCTTTAAAATTTAATTGAAAATCTTCTAAATCTCTTGAAAACTTTGAAGCATAAGAAATCTTTCCAGTCTCTAAAATCACGAGAAATCACCAGGTGATAACAAATTTTCTTGTCAATTTATCTTTTAAGTTGAAAATGCAACTATTAAATTTGCCATTGAAAATTCATCTTTGTTGTTTGAAAATTCAATTAATTGGTTGAAAATTACACTACTTTGTCAAAACTTCATTTTTTTTAAGTTGAAACTATTTTGTTGAAAATTCTTTTTTTTTCACGGAAAATCAATTTTTGTGAGTTGGAAATTAAATTGCCAGGTTGAAAGTTCAACAACGCTGTCAAAACTTTATCTCGTTGGTTGAAGATTGAACTCTTTTATGGAAATTAGTATTCTTTCAGTTAAAAGTGGATTTTTTCACTCAAAATTTAACTGTTCTATTTCGAATACAGGATGTTCGCGTCCTTTACGCTCGCACGTGTTGTGTGTGGAATCGTGGAGATTGATCTTGGCACCTTCAGTGCATCCTGGATGGCAAGTTGAGTTTGGTTCCTAGAAGGAAGGGTCGCATGTGAAGGTCTCTCTTAAGCAATGGAGTAGGGGTGCTACAGAGGGGGAGAGATACCCCATCGAGTCAGTATCGAACGGTGATTAAAGGCCTGCAGACGGGAGACGGGTGGAGATTGGGACTGAGTGGGGTGTGTGTGACGGGGGTGAACCTCTGTGGGTGATGGTGATGAACCTTAATTGTGGACCTGAGAAGGTGCCCTTGTGGCGGTGATTGTGACTACCTTAATTGTGGACCTGAGAAGTTGCCCTTGTGTCGGTGATTGTGACTACCTTAATTGTGGACCTGAGAAGTTGCCCTTGTGGCGGTGATTGTGACTACCTTAATTGTGGACCTGAGCAGGTGCCCTTGTGGCGGTGTTTGGGTGTTGATTGTTGAGTGTTTGTGAGTGACGAGGATTGACGCTCCGAGAGTGGCAAGGTGTCGCCAGTAGATGTACCAGTCATGTTGGGTATGCCTTCGTGTTTGTAACGTTGCGGAAGAGGTAAGAGAGATCCCTCTTAGTCTTAAGCTCACAACCAGTGTGTAAGTAGTTTAATTTGTATTGTACTTAATGTCAATTGGAGTGTTAAAATGATTTAAGAATAAAGGTGCTCTGCCTCATAGGCTTGCCCGGGCTTTTCCCTCAAATCGTGAGGGTTTTTATGCCTAGGCAAGTTGTTGTTGTGTGGTATACTACCGCGAAGATAGCTGCATTTTCATTTCTAGGAACCCGACTACTCATTCCTTACGAATTCCTCCTATAAATAGTTGCAAAGTTTATCTGATACAAACACAGGAGAATGATAATTTTATTCGATAATATAATCTTGTTATAAAAAACAATATTACTTACGAATCATTTTTAACTTGCACATGAACCTACGCATTGAATCCAAAAGATAATAAAAGCCGGAAAGCTGTTTACCAAATGTTAGACGACAAAAAATAAACAACATTCGTTCATTATTTGCATCGATGCACAATTTTGAACGATAACAATTGAAAAATCGCTTCAACGTATCAGTTGTAAATTCAATAACAAAATTTTTTCATTAAAACAGATTTTAAAATCAATTGAGAATTGCGTCCTAGAATTTATCGTTAAGTATGTTATTTGATTTGGCCCCACTGTGTCTGTCGTTGCGTGAGGATAATGAGGCTACGAAACTGCACTGAAAAATTAATATTCCTATGAATTATATACTGTCGCTGAAAAAATAATGAAATTTCTGTTGGTAGTTGGCGATATGGTTTTTTTTTTTAAACTCGCGTATGAAAACTCAAAATCATGTGTTCTCTGAATATAGAATATTCGAAGAAAAAAAATTTGAATGGCCTCGTGGGGATTAGCAAGAGATAAAACAAAATAAGCCCTGATAATCATAGCACATTTGCATTTAAATGTTTTTATTTCATTTCGATCCGGCTATGGATTACAAAGAACATTATATCTTAGTTCATCTTTTTTCTATTAAATCAATGATACAAATACTGTAGACTATCTTCATTGGAAGCAACTTCTTTAAACACACGTGGAAAGAGGTGACGTCCGCCTACAAGACATTCTTTCATTTCAATTACGGTCATATCGTCAACTTCACAGCTGATCATGTTAATTTTTACTCTTGAACGATATACATCTGCCTTATATATTCCAAGAAGAATTCCAGTATACTCTAGTATTGCAAAGACGACACCTTTGGATGTTGATAAAACAATATATTCTCGGGTTGGCACGGGCGCATATATATCCCTTTCTTCTCGCAATCCCAGTTTTGCAAGAGCATATCCAAGTACTTCTTGAGGAAAAGGCCTGCCCGCAGAAGACCTAGACTGTCTGGCAGGAGAAGAAGGACTAGGATTATGTTCGACATTCGGATTCCGTTCACACTGCAGTGAATCGTAATTTGTATAAGCTTTAATAAAACTTTTTGAGAAGATTGCTGTAGTTTTGCCTACTGGACAATCCTTTCTTTCGTCTGGAGTCATATTATCAACTGCGCCGCTTATCACATTTATTTTTATTCGCGAATTATGTCTATCTTTCCTGTAAATTCCACGAAGAGTCCCACTATCATCCAATATTGCAAAAATGTCATCATTGGATGTTGATAATACAATATATTCTTGGGTTGGCACGGGCACATACCTATTCCGTTCTACATAAAATTTAATTGGCATACCGCCAGGAATAAAGTATCTTCGAAATTCAAATTGCTGGTTTCGATTTGTGCGAGGAATGAGCCGAACATATCCAAGTTCTTCTGTTGTGCATCCAAATACTCGATCTGAAGGAAGCTTGTCTAGAAGAGAAATGGATCCGGCATGAAGTGGAGGCTCCTGAGGAGATTTCCGGTCAGGTGAATGTTGTCTGGCAGAAGAAGAACCGGGATTACGTTCGATATTGGGATTCTGCTCACACTGTAGTGAATCGTAATTTGCAGAAGCTTTAATAAAACTTTTTAAGAAGAATGCTTGACCGTTGCCTACTGGACAATCCCTTCTTTCATCTGGAGTCAAATTACCAACTGCGCCGCTTATCATATTTATTTTTATTCGCGAATGATTTCCATTTGTCCCATAAATTCCACGAAGAATCCCACCATCATCCAATATTGCTAAAATGTCATCATTGAATGTTGAAAATACAATATATTCTTGGGTTGGAACGGGCTCATATCTATTTCTTTCTACTCGAAATCTAATTGGCATACCAGCAGGAATAACGTATCTTCGAAATTCAAATTGCTGGTTTGGATTCGTGCGAGGAATAAGCCGAACATATCCAAGTTCTTCTGTTGTACATCCAAATACTCGATCTGAAGAAAGCCTGCTCAGAGGACAAATGGATCTGGCATAAAGTGGAGGCTCCTGAGGAGATGTGCGTTCAGGTGAATGTTGTCTGCCAGAAGAGGAACCAGGATTACGTTTGCCATTAGGAATCCTGCTAGCAGGCGATCTGGACCTGCCACGATAAAGAGCTTCCTCTGGAGAAATCCGGTCCGGCAAATATTGTTGTCGAGCAGCAGCAGAAGAAGAAGGGCCAGGATTACGTTTACTATAAGCTTTCTCGCCTGGCTGAGAACTGCATTCTGCAAGAAGAAATAGAAGATTCATTTTTTTTTCAGTACATTTATATCTTATATCTTTAGCTAAATTCAAGGTTTGTTTGCAGGAAGCATTTCTCTGATGCTTCAGTAAAAATTTTGACAAATAATTTTCAATTATAAAAACACCCCGGCGTACATATTTCCCATATTTCGATTCGGTTCAACTCCAACCGAACTCTCTCAACGATTTTACAAAAGAGTCTAAAAACGTTCTCAAAAATCGAATTTTCAATTTTGAGGAAACAACTGTATACTCCTAAAGTACATCAATGCTGAATTGATGCCTGAAAAGTTAGATTGGAAAATTATATTATATTGAAAAGCAAATCAGGATAATTATTGGAAAAAACCATTTCATTTTTAATAGACAATATATCTTGCAAATGAATTGTCAATACCATGGGGCCCTAGAAATAATTCGGCTCTCATTGCGTGAAATTGGGAAACTAAAATAGAAATAATTGCACACAAATTATTCCACGGGGATTGGCTGCGATTCGTCACATGATTCTCACCAAAGCTCAACAATTTATAGACAAAAAGAGTTATTTTATTGAACTCATGAGTATTTTTGAATTTTTCTATATTTCATAAACAGCTTCTTTGAGCCATTATCGACATCAGTTATTTATGTTGTAATAAATATGCAATGTTTTACCTACGAAATCAACCAAAAATTACTGGACAATGACACCAAGTTACCATATATTTAGACAGTTAATAACAATTGATGCATATATAAATAAATCTAATCAAGAAATGCACTGTTGGGCTATTTTCCGACGCACTAGTTTGGTTCTTTCCACGTAATCAAATGTTATAAACTAATTTATAAACTCTACGGACAATCACAATCGACATTTATTATGTTCAAGAACCATTTTTCTGTCAAATTTGTATTATCTCGTGTATTTATGTACTGAAAAATGTAACTTTCCCCCCAGGGATTAACAGCCAATTATTTATCAACTTTCCTGCCATTACTCAATATCAATTGATTATTGTTCATACAAAATAATTTAACAAATGCATTTCATGGCTATTTTCAACATTTCAAAGTTGTTCTTTTAACGCGTAATCAACTATTAACAACTAATTTTCAAAATTTTTTGAAACACTCGCATAACGATCAATTATTGTTATTGTTATGAACAATGTTATGAGGACATTTGTTCCGTCTTAGACATTTTTTAACTAAGAATCCCGTCTTTCTTGTGGATTTGGGAAAAATTCTTCAGCTAAAAATCATTATTGACACAGCTGTGCAATCTTTGACAAGACGACAAGCGCTTATTTTTTATAAATAAGGTTAATTAAAAAATGGGTTATTTGTAGGGAGCACAGTAGACAAGGTATGAACATTAGGGTGGTCGAATTTTTTTCGAATTTTCATAAATAACGCCCAGAAATTTATTCGAATCCACATAAAAATAAATCTATTTTTTTAATGATATTTAGAGGTGGCGCAAGAGCCCCATGAAGTTCAAAACATTTTCCATAAGAAAAAATACGTTTTCGTAAATTTTATTCATAACCCTCAATATTAGCTGAATCGTGCTAAAACTCAACATTTCTCTTCACAACCAGCCATAGAATATGAATACAATATTACTTTTGAAATATCAACCCCATAAGTCTGTTTTATAAAATACCACAAAAAGCCCATAAGGGGAAAAAAGGGTTTTGCGAGTTTTTGGAGCTAATTACTATTTTTTTGCGTTTTTTTTACATGCGAATTGTTCCCAATAGATAAAATACTACCTTATACTGATAACTAGATGCTTGAATACATTGTTCAAACAATTTATCACTGTTTGTAGCAATTTTGTCTCTGATTGCAGATAGAAAGTCGCGGTTATTCCGAAAATTTCCCACTTTTTGTCCAATTTTCACAAATTATTTGATGAAATTATTATTGTTACTAACTATCTTCTTCTTTATTATTGCAATATAGTTGCGGTTTATTCTGAAATGTTTAACTGTTTATCCACCTTTCACAGGATGAAAGTAAATCAAAATCCATTAGGGGCGTATTTTTTCTTTCGATCTAATGGGCCTCAGTTTCCGAGATATCGAGGTTTGAGTATTTGCGCTCGAGCGCTCGACTCGCCACTGCAGAGCGGTGACCGTGGACTTGGCGCTTACTCACAGTCCAACACAAATTTTTTGATGAAGGGAAAGTCTTAAGGATTCCTATATAATTTCTAAAAAGTTTTTTTGACGTAGATTGCGAATCGTAGAACGAAAATAATGCATCACGTCAAATTTTTGAAGAAAAAAAACGAGATAAAAAGTAAAAACAATTACAAAAAAATCATTTTTGTCCCTTCTTGGAAAAGTTGTTAAACACATAGTCCGGCGGGTAGTGAATATTTTTCAAGTGAATCATGCAAACCAAGTTACAAGCAATTTTATATTTTTTTAGGCATACGAAAATTATGCATCACGTCAAATTTAAAAAAACGGGTTCAATAAGTAAAAACAAAAACAAAAAATCGTTTTTGTCGCTTCTTGGAAAAGTTGTTAAATACTGTAGTCCAGCGGATAGGGACTATTTTTTAAGTGAATCATGCAAATAATTTAGGAGATGGAAGTCATCTGCATATAATTAACAATAAAAATTACATTTTCGGTAAAACTATGCAAGATCCGGAAAAATGTTGAAAACTGAGATGGTCATCTCAAAAATATCTACAAATTATTATAGAACCATATTTCTGTCAGACACATAGTTTTTTTAATCGTAAAAAATGTTATTAAAAATAATGAAATTCAATTTCACGGACAAACTATGCAAGATTCGAAAAAACGTTCAACAATACAATTATTCACTTGGAAAATATCGATGAGTTTTCTTCAGATCATTTTTTGATAGAATTTTTTAATGGAATTAAATTTATATTAATCGTTTTCTTCTTTTCTATATCATTTCGTATCACAGGCGGAGGTACTTTAAAAATATTTTTGGCACCCTAAAAAACGTTTTTCGGGGAAGATGCAGTCGAGATAATGGATTTATTGTACCTGGGCACTATTAAAAAAAACTTATATGAACTTATGTTATACTTTCTATACGAAAGTGAGAAATATAAAGTCCTATTCAATTGAAGTTTATGTTGACCAAGTAAATCAATATGAGTGAACTGAAATGAGGTAGTAATTATAAAGAAGTTAGATGATTTATAAAAAAAAAATTTAGCAACTTTTCGTAAAAATAAATGTAAAAAAGAAATTTTAAATAAAGTAGCTGAAAATATTTCTGTAGCTTCTTTTGGGATATTTTCTTGTTATAATAAATTCTACCTACTGTGCGGGCACATTCTCATAATTTTTGAAGTTTAATGTTATTTTTTATAATTAAAAAGAACATGCGTCCTAATGAAAAATTGTTGTAAGGAAGCTGGTAGATCTTTTCAAGGTGAATAATTTTATTTTGAAACTTTCTTTCGCATCCTATGCATAGTTTGATTTATTATCTAATTCCTTTTAAGAACATTATTTTTTATGAAGTTAGATATTTGCAAATGATATTCGATGAGAGTAAACAACTAAGTTTATATATTATTTTTCAAAGACACAAATATATAATATCAATTCATAGATATTTTTATGATGAACATCTTATGTCTTAACATTTTTCAGTATCGTGCATAGTTTGAACGGAAAATATAATTTTATATTTTTAATATTTTCAAACAAGATAAATATCCTTGTAAATAGATTTTTAAGAAAAAGTTTCATAATTCGTCGTTGTGAAGTTTGATATAACCATGTTTTTAATTAACTTCTAGCCTGATGAAGTCAGCGCACCGAAGCTGACGAAACGTCGCTTTTGAAAAAAAGAAAAATTGGAGCTCTTTTCTTTACATCCAACTCATTTGGCCCTACAAGATCAAAAAAGTAC
>CAKNXH010001792.1:116360-143706 GCA_932178445.1 Andricus quercusramuli
AGGTTAGTTCCTCAGGACTGATAAATAGTCTTATTCATGCATGTATTATATTTTATATAATAAGAATTGCAGATGTATTATATTATTATATTTACCAATTGAATTAACGATGGCCGTCAAAGTGAAAACAAAAGTACAGACCAACCTCATTTTCGCAAAGTAGAGAACAAACTGATCAATGCTTCAGTGAATAATCTGGTTATTAACTGCATCTAACGAATATTCCATTGCAACATCAGAGTACAAATATATACATAAGTAACCGCTATCTCACATATGTGTGAAATAACGACTTTATCAGTGTCAAGATTACCTCTCGCAAATAATGATATCACTTGTCATTTTTTATCATGATCATTTTAATTATAAGACATTCTCATCTCAAATGGAAGGAATGGTTTTATGTGATAATTGAGTGTCGCCAAATTCATCAACATTCGACGTTCTTCGACTCACTGATTGAGGAGTAATGGTTTTTACTTCGTTTTCTGTCTGCCGTTGTTGTCTGTCAAAACGACAACTTTCGAAGAAATGATCTGATGCTGATTGAATTTTCATTTGGATGGTAATAGTATTTCCATACAAATGTATGGAAATACTGCGTTTTTGGAAGTGAATTGAAATGCATTTATATAGCATGCAGGTATATATATATATATATATATATATATATATATATATATATATATTTATTTATTCCTAGCGGCTTTCGCATATGTTCAATTACTTATTCATTTAACAATCAAGTTTCACAGAGATTTTCTGGTCTATGTCCTTGTATACCTGTATGTTATAGAACAAATAGCGGTATCTGAAAAATTATATTGACATACGCTCATAATTTAAATAAAGGTTCTAGAAAACAGATCTTTATTCCTCCAATTTTATCTTTTGCGTGGCTTCATAATAGCACAAATTAATATGATGAATTCATGTGATATAGTTTATCGATTTTTTTCACATTGAACCAAATATAATGTTTTTAAATTATTTTAATGTTACATCCACTGCGTTTTAATTACGGGAAAAATATTTAAAATGTAAAGAAATCTTTAGAATGTAATTTCAGATCCCATGATTTTAGATTTGTTCTTTGAAAAAATAGCTCGGTACCAGTTATCTAAAAAACCGTTCGTAGGTAGAACAGCTTTTTAGGATTAATTGGAATTTATTCACTGCATATAATTAACAAATGTCAAAAGCGTTTAGTGAATAGATTTCAAGCGCGGGACAGTATGAACACGTTTTGTTTTTGTCAACTTACAATGTATATAATGATTAGAAGATAAAATTGTTTTTAATTTTCCTGATTTTCCAGAAATTTTTATAATTTTTGAAATAAACTTTCGGGCTGGTTTTAGTTTTCAACACATATTAGACTCTATCCCTTTCCCAGCTTTATGATGTCTTTACAAAAATTGTCAGAATTACTCTATTTGAAAATTTATTATCAAAAAGTCTTTTCTATTCATGCGTCAACTTTGAATTATGTCAATGAAAAAAGTTTTTCAGTCCGAAACAGATGATTCAAATATTATAAATGAGCATAACCTTCTTAATCTTTAATAAAGTGTATTAATATGATAGACTAATCGTTTTGCCTCGATTCAAGGAATCTTTTCCCTTGTAGCATCAATTTTGAGTTATGTTAGTGAAAAAAGTTGTACTATAAAAAACCGTATTTTTAAATATTATGCATAGCTTCCTTATTCTTCAAAAAATGTATGAATGCCAGTGGTCAATAGATTCGTCTTAAATCAACACAAATTTTCCATGCTCGTATCAACTTTGAATTCTGGGAATGCGAACATTTTGACTATAAAAATCGATTTTAAAAATATATAAATTACCATAACTTCCCCATTCCCTAACAAAATGTGTTAATATTGGAGGTCAAGCGATTCGTCTCGAACGGAGGAACCTTTTATATTCTTGAATCAACTAGACCCTTCATCATACGGCGAATCACTACTTTACTTGAACATGATTTCCACTCGCAAAACAAATTTCGCGCATGCAGGTGGTAGTTGTGTGTACAATCTAAACATAAATAATACAAACAATAAAGTAGCCTCGGAATAGACTGAAACTTTGATTGACGAAATGCATACACACGGTAAACGTAAAGGTCGAGTTCCAGTTGATGAATGGAGACTGGGCGTTTGGAATGCTAGAGACACTTTAAATGATACAGTAAGCACTTGCGATCAATGTGAAAGAACAATTCTGCTAGGAGATATGGACGGATAGTTCGGCGTCCAACGTCAGGATACAGATACAGAAAGGGTACTAGGTAAATTAGGGGATCTAAGAAAAAATTCTAACGGGGGAAAATTAGTAAGCTTATGCTTAAAAAAGGGCCTATTTATTACAAATACTTGATTACGACATAAAATGATCCACATGCACACCTGGTGTAGAGAAAGTAACGGCAGTATAATTGACTTCGTCATTGCGGATGAAAGAATAAGAGAACTAGTTGAAGATGCAAGAGTCATGAGGAGTTCCGAATGCAACACTGATCTAAAATAAACGTAGGGTGTGCATGGAGAAGGAAGAGAACCAAGCAAACGAAACAAACCCGAATCAAGATTGAAAATTTACAGAAACCGGAAGTGCGAATAGAGTTTCAATATAGCTTACACGAACACATAGATAAAGCAATTTGGGAAACGCGCGTGGACTTTGTTACGGGATATCATTGTTACAACTGCAATTGAAGTGTGTGGTACGGCAGTGGTAGGAAGGAAATCTGGTGATGCATGGTGGAATGATGAAATTGAGGCCGCCCAAAAAGAAAAGAAAGAAGCGCACAAAAAACGCTGAACATCACAGCTCTTAGCGATGCGGAGGGAAATATGATAAAAAATGATTACAGACACAAAAAGAGGAGAGTTAAACGACTAGCCAGGGAAAGTAAAGTAATGAAGTAATAAAGCGAGTGTAAGGGTAAATGGGAAACTGAGTGACTGGTTCGATATTATGGTAGGCGTGAAACAAGGATACGTTATGTCCTCATGACTATTTATCATATTTATGGATAAATGTCTAAGAATGGCCCTCTTCTACGAAGAAGGTGTAGGTCTCGGAACAGTGAAGGTACGTGGGTTATCTTTCGCAGATGACAAGATTGTTATGGCAGAATCAATCGAGGACTTTAAAAGAATGTTGAGTAAACTTAATACAAGCATGAAGAACACGGACCTTCAAACTAACGCAAATAAAACAAAAATCATGGTGTTTGAAGGAAAAACTGAAAAACAGTGTACAGACCGAATCTGTTTCAAATCAAGCAGGTTCTACACTTGAAGTTGCAGAATCTCTCGAGGACAAAATATGTTGTTTTTTAGAGGAAATTAGGCGATACGTATTTTTGCGATTTGTGAAAAAAAAATTTTTACTGAGTTATGCGTATTTGAATTTTTGGCTTTGTTTTGCAAAAAAAACCCAATTTTTTGTTTAAACTCGTATAACTTTTGAGCTATTTGAGATATCAAGATTTCTTTTTAGATTCTGGTGGAGTTTATTTCTTTTTTTAGACATCCGCGAGAAAAGTGAAAAAATCTCAAATATTAACAAAATGGCGGCGGTTTTCCTGAAAATGCTAATAGTCGATTTTCTCAAAAAAAAACCACACTTTTGAGTTTAATGCGGGTCAAATAACTTTTGTGGCCAGAATTTTTTTCATAAAATTTAATTTTCTCATTTTCCTTAAAAACAACAGCAGACGAGGGTCGAAAGGCAACGGTTTCAAGAGTGTGAAGTTAGCTGCCCGAGCGAAGCGAGGGCTGATATCACACGAGTGAAATTGTTGCCTCGGCCCGAGTCATGCATAAAATTTTTCATCATATCGATAATCGAAAATTCGACTTGAGATGACTGTGGAGCGGGTCGACAATCGAATTTTCAACCCTAGGGAAGAAAGTGACAGATCAATGCAAATGGCACCGCCATTTGCATTTTGTCCCGCCATTTGTCCCGGAAATCACATTAAAGAGGGCAGCACCTGAGCAGCATCTGAGGAATATTCCATTGCATCATCAGAGGACCAATATATACAGAAGTAACCGTTATCTCACATATATGTGAAATAACGACTTTATCAGTTTCGAAATTGTCTTTCGCAAATAATGATATCATTCGACATTTTCTATTATGATCATTTTAAGCAAGACGTTCTTATCTCAAATGGAAGGTATTGGTTTCATGTAAAAATTGAGTGTCGCCAAATTCATCAAGAGACGACGTTTTTCGACTCACCGATTGAGGAGGAATAGTTTTTACTTCGGCTTCTGTCTGTCGTCGTTGTCTTTCAACACGACAACTTTCGGAGAAATTATCTGATTATATTTCTGATTAAGTTTTCATTTGTATTGCCCCCTGCCATTTGCCCCCTTCCCACAACACTTTTACGACCTGTTTCATAGCCCAAAGAATATGTGTGCATAATATAGTGCCGATTGGTCAAAAACTATGGCTTTGCATAAGCATCATATGTTTAAGGCCACTTAATATTTCGTATTATATAATAATGTATAATATAATAATACATATATACAATGCAATGATCCCCTTCACTATTAAAATCATTGTAAATAACTCAATTGCAATTTAAAACCCGATTTTCAAGGAAATTGATCATTTTTCTTTCTTGTTTTATGTTTTTTGAAATTTTTAAGAATTCGACTTTTTGGTAGAAAATGTTTTTGTAGGTTTGAAATTTAACTATTTGCTTGCAAATTATACTATTTCAAGAAAAAATTAGCGATTTTGTTGGAAAATTTATCTTTTCAGGTTTTACTATCTGCTTGGAAATGCATTATTATGTTAAAAAGTAATTCCTTTGTGGTAAGACTAATAGTATATTATGCACCAAGGGCGAAAACAAGGACATTATTAAAGAGTGTATCTTTCCAGTGCGAGTCGCTGGAACCGTCTTTAAATGTGCTTTTCAAGTTCGTAGGTATATAATGGCCATGTATATCTATGACGTCATGCTTTTTGATGCCATAGACTGTAAAAACAATGAGAGTGAAAAAAATCAATCTCAAGTGGGGCTCAAATGAGACCACTCGTTGGAACCAGAATCGTTTCTTCTTGTACTAAAAATAACATAATGAAGTTATCCTTTTCAAAAATAGAACGTGAAAAATAATACCGTACAAAAAAATCTCTACTTTTTACAATGTAAATGATGAAAGGGCTATTATATGACTATAAGCTGGAAAGGGGGACTTCAGGTTCGCTCCACAGGCCTGATAAATAGCTATATTCATGCATGTATTATATAAAATATCATAAGAATTACAGATATATTATATTAATATATTTACTAATAGAATTAACGATGAGCGCCAAAGTGAAAACAAAAGTACAGACCATCCTCATTTTCGCAAAGTAGAGAACAAACTAATCATTGCTTCAGTGAATAATCTGGTTATTAACTGTATCTAAGGAATATTCCATGGCATCATCAGAGTACAAATATATACACAAGTAGCCATTATCTCACATATATGTCGCGAAATTCATCAAGGTTCGACGTTTTTTGACACACTGGTTGAGGAGTAATGGTTTTTACTACGGTTTCAGTTTGTCGTCGTGGTTGTCAACACCACAACTTTCGATGAAATTATCTAATTTAATTATCTGATTAAATTTCTGATTAAAATTTTTATTTGCATGGAGATAGTATTTTCATACAAATGTATGGAAACACTGCGTTTTTGGAAGTGAATTGAGATGTATTTATATAGCACGCAGGTGTATATACAGTATTAATTTTTTCATTCCTAGCGGCTTTCGCATATGTTCAATTACTTATTTATTCAAGAATGAAGTTTCATAGAGATATTCTGATATATGTATAAGTATAAGTTAAATTTGCATACCTGTATGTTAGAGAAGAAAAAGCAGTATCTGAACAATTATATCGACATACGCTAATAGTTTAAACAAAGGTTCTAGAAAACAGATATTTATTCCTCCAATGTTATGTCTTCCGACGCTTCATTATTACATAAATTAATATGATGAATTCATGTGATATCGTTGATTGATTTTTTTCATAATGAACCAGGTATAGAATTTTGAGGAAAAACCTTATTTAATCGACTTCTTCCAGACCATTTATTAAAATTATTGTATACAAAAATGACGTTTCGGAATCAGACCGATTCCCTCATCAGATCATCTTTAATATTTCGCAGATAGTCGGTTAATATTTTAAAATATAAACAGTTAGGTGAAATCGAAGAAATTTTTCTCTCTCAAAAAAAGTGTATTAAAATAGTCATTCTCGATATAACTATAGTGCTCATTTTTAAATAACTAGGATCTTTGTGATGACAAAGTATGTAGAATTTAATTAATATGTTGATTATTCGAAGTTGCAAAAGTTATATACTAGTTATATTAAAAATTAAAAAAATCAAAAATTAAATTTATAGGGGTGACGGAGTGTGCACCCTCCTTCCCCTTTTCATAAACTATTTTGATTCTTCATGCACTACGTTTTAATTAAAGAAAAAAATATTTGTTCGTAGACAGAACAGATTTTTAGAATTATTGAAAATTTATTCACTGAATATAATCAACAAATATCATAAGTGTTAATGAATAGATTTCAAGCGGCACAGTATGAACACATTTGGTTTTTGTTAACTTACAATGTATATAATGAGTAGAATACAAAATTGTTTGTAATTTTCCGGATTTCCAAAAATTTTTATAATTTTCCAAATAAACTTTCGGGCTGGTTTGAGTTTTCAACCCATACTGACCGACCCGACAACAATCTTTACTCCCCTCGAAAGTAACGTAGCCGTTGGCTAAACACGGATTTAATGTTTATTCTTTGTTTTTCCGTTTTTTTTTTAATTACAATAATGAATCAAAAATAATTGAAAATAGCTGTGCATTCGATCTCGAGTGTTTTCACTTTCTTTGTATTTATAATTATGGGGTGCTCATTTCACCAGCACTTTACTTCCCGTTAGCAAATGTATTTGCTTTCTCATAGAGAAAGCATTAGTTATTTTTTCAATAATAGACAAACGTCAGTCGTTCATCTTTCTTTCTTTCAAGATGTTCGAACTATCTTAACTGACTGCTTTCTCATACTTCAACTAGTGCCTCTCCTGTACCACATTCATTGAGAATTATCTCGTTTTGGACTTTGTCTATCAGTGGTTTCCCGCATATTGTGCGCTGAGATTTTCATGCTAATCGCGTTAATTTTACTCCTGTTCTTTTCTTGACAGGTTCATGTCTCGCTACCGTATAGTACAGTCGGTACGAATATAGAATTATGTCTGGTCATTTTAGCTTTTTTTGATATGTTTTTATTTCTGAGAATGGACCCTGCGCTACCGATAACCAGCTTATCCTAAGTTATGCGCCTATCTAACTCCACATCTATTTTCCTGTCGCTAGTGAATAGGCTACCCAGATATACGTACTTGTTACCTTGTTATAATCTCTTATCATTTAGGACAATATTGCACATTGTTTTCTCACTTTTTCCTTCGAACACCATGCTTTTTGTTTTATTTACGTTAATTTTGAGGTCCATGTTCTTCATGCATGTATTAAGATTTATTGAACATTCATTGCAGGTCCTCGGTTGATTCTGCCATAACAATCTTGTCATCTGCAGAAGCTAACCCACGTACCTACACTGTTTCGCGTTCTACACCTTTTTCGTCGAAGAGGGCCATTCTTAGACATTTATCCACATATATGATAAATAGCCATGAGGACATAAAGCATCCTTGTTTCCCGCCTTGCATATTATCGAACCAGTCACTCAGTTTCTCATTTACCCTTACACTCGCTTTATTACCTGTTTATATTGTTTCTGTTGCTTGTGGGAGCCACGCACAATCGTCTGGAACTTCTCCCATCTCGATACATAAATTTATCAATTCGCAGAAACCTTTAAGGTAAGTACTCGCCACCGTATTTTAGCATTTCAGCGATAATACTTTCTAAACCAGCAGCCTTACCGTTTTCCATGTTCTTAATTATATCTCTAACCTCAGTGACACATACTTTTTCAATTCAGTTTTCTAATGCATTTTGCTCTATGTCGAAGTTCTGTTGCCCTATATCTTCACCTCCAAATAATTCTCTAGAAAAGTCTTTTAAAGGGTTATACTATCCCGTCTTTTTCAAATAGCATGTCTACTTTGCATGTTTCTCATGCTGAGAAACTCTGTACATTTATTTTCCTTCATTTTATCAAATAAAAGTTTCTTGGTTCCTTCAAAGTCGTTTTGAAATTTCTTTTCTTCTTCTTTTTGATTTTATCTTCACTTTCCTTGACTACTCGTTTAAATTTCGTATTTTTTTGTCTGTAATCATTTTCGAGCCTATTTCTCTCCTCATCGGTAAGACATGTTATGTGCAACGTTCTTTCGTACGCTTCTTCCTTTTCTTGCCGGGCTGCCTCAATTTCATCATTCCACCATGCATCGCCAGACTTTCTTCCTACCAGTGTCGTGCCACACACTTCGATCGCACTTTTAAAACGATATCCCACAGCAAAGTCCACGTGCCCTCTATATCTTTATTGCTGCTAAGCGCCTCCCAAGTTGCCTCATCTATGCGTTCGTCTATGTTATTCTGAAAATCTATTCGCACTTCCATTTTCTGTAAGTTTTCAATTTTGATTCGCGATTGTTTCCTTTTTTTTGTTCTCTTTCTTCTTCGTCGCCGCCGTAAGTTTATTTTTGAGACTAGAAGGTGATGATCAATATTGCATTCAGAACCCCTCATGACTCCGGTGTCTTTGGCTAGTTCTCTCAGACTTTTATCTGAAATAACGAAGTCGATTATACGGCGATTTTTTCTATTACACCAGGTGTAAGTGTGAATGATTTTGTGTCGAAACCAAGTATTGGTAATAAATAGGCCCTTTTGCAAGCATAAGCTAACTAAATTTTCTCCATTTTAATTTTTTCTTGGATCCCCTAATTTACCTAGTACCCTTTCTGTATCTGTATCCTGACGTTGGACGCCGAACCATCCGTGCATATCTCCTAGCAGAATCATTCTTTCACCTTGATCGCAAGTACTTACTGTATCATTTAAAGGCGTAGCTCGCTATGATAAATAATATTCTGATTCCTACCTTCATTCTAGCCCGCATCAATCTGGGTGATACAAAATTATGATATTTGAGATGCTGTCCTGCTTTTTCATTCATAATTCACCACCCACTCATGACCCTATTTCAAAACCACCTTTCAACACCCCATTTTCTATGTTTCTACTTTCGTAACCCTTTTCCTTCCTCTCAGGTACACATAAAATATCTAGTTTCGTTACGTGCATAGTTGCTCGTAGTTCTCTTACCTTCAGATTATTCACTCCTTTAGCATTCTAAACACCCAGTCTCCATAAATCGCCTGAAACTCGACCTTTACGTTTACCGTGTGTACGCATTTCGTCAATCAAAATTTCAGTCCATTCCGTGGCTATTTTGTTGTTTGTATTATTCATTGTTTAGATTGTACACCCAACTACCACCTTTATGCGCGAAATTTGTTTTGCAAGTCCAAATCATGTCCAAGTTAAGTAGTGATTCGTCGTACGGTGGAGAGTTTAGTTGTACCGTCAGTCCCACCAAAACTTCTGTTACTGGGGAGGAGGAGGGGGTGAGGACAAAGAATGGAAACCGAGAGTCTCAATTGGTTGGTGATTTATGCTGAGAAGGTCACCAGCCTTCAGCAGCGTTGTATTTGATAGAAGTTCATATGCTCCCATCTGCCAATTTCCGGCCTACCTCTAGGCATAGAACAAAAAATCCTTTTTTTTTTTTTTTTTTTTTTTTGATATTATTCATTTATCTTTTTATTTTTCAATTATATTTAATAATATAGATTGAAAATTCGCTCGAAATATTATATTTCGTGTTTCAAGACGAAGAAAGGAAAATGGTCTTGCAAAACATATATATACAATTATACATACATATACAATGCACATAAATATTTCCATCTATTTGAAGCAAAAATCGTTAAATATAAATGTGCCCCCCCCCCGCTCCCACAGGGAATCATAAATAGTTCGATTTCAAGAGATATCATGAATTTTCGTCAGAAGAGCTTCAACTTTTGAATCTTATGCCGGAATTGAGAATTCCTTGAATTTCCCTGAATCTCCTGCGAGTGCCATAGAATCCTTTAAAAATATCATAAGTGTTTCAAATTCTTTAAAATTTCATTTAAATTACTGAAATTAATATTCAGAAGAAGAAAAATCCTGTAGAATCTTTTTAAATTCCCTTGGAATGCTTCGAAGTATTTCAAAATCTTTGAAATCTCATAAAAATACCCAAATAAATTGGAAATTTCTTGGAATTTTATAAAATTTTCCGAAATATCGAAAGTCCTTCAAAATATCTTGAAAATAAAAAATTAATAGTAATTAAAAATTTATCTGGAAAAGCTGACTCAATTATTTCGCTCTAGACCCGACTCTTGTCTTCAAGGATCTCTACCAAAATCTCCTTAGTCTCAAAATTATACTTTTAGTTTCGCGGTTTGAGTAATTTTTATGAAAAATGACTTTAAATGTCTTTTTATGAAAATATAGTTTCAAAGAAGAATAGTCGCACATATGAATTGATATTTATTTCTTCTAGCTTCAACTAAAATACGACACTTGAGAGGTTTCAAATTAAATTTTCGCCTGTTTTGAATAAATAAATTATTTATAACAATTAGCCTAAATCTCAAACTGAATATTTATGATCCTCAAGTGTATCTGCAATAATTCTGATAAAAAAATCGGGCAAAAAGTAAAAATTTATATCTTTTTTTGTTTGTTAAATTTGTACATTTCTACAATTTTTCGTAAAGATTTCTTTGTAAAGGTTTGCAATTTCCTACAATAATTTACGTAGAATTGAAAGTGCTTTTATGACGTCAAACATACAATTGAAAAAAAGTAAAATCCTGCTGTTTCCTGTAATACCTTGTAGATTTTTACAACAAAGTAAGAAAAAATAATATTAAAAAGTTATACAAATTTTCCAATCACAGAAATTTGTACTTTATAGTTAATTTTTTGCTTTCCGCAGGAAAATACAAGAAAAAATCAACTAATTGTATTTTTTATTACATTTTGTAGTTTTAACAACAAATTACAGTTGTAGAAATATTGCTATACTTTTTATTGAAAATTGTAGGTTAGTCATGACCGAAATAATATTTCTGAAATAACGAATGTTTTAATCAATTTCAAATTTTGGATGTGAAAAATGCCAATTTCCCTATATTGGACTATAAATATCTAGGGATCTGGAAATAAACTTTTTTCTTTCCTAAAGTGTAGAATATTTACAGCTTCCTATAGCACCCACAGAACATGTTTTACAAAACGTTGCATTTTTAACAAAATACATGAATTTTTAAGAAATAGTTGAATGTATACTAAAAAATATTAATTTTCATCCAAAAAGATAGATTGGTTGGAATTTTCAACAAAAAATGACAAATTTTTAAACAAAAATGGAATGGTTGAATTTCCTGCAGAGAAGATTCCGTTTCAAATAAAAAACACAAATTACCAACAAAATAGTTACATTTTCAAACAAGAAAATAAACTTTTGGCTAAAATTATGAATATTCAATCAAAGGGAAACATTTTCAACTAAAATTATGAATCCTGAACCACAAAAGTGAACTTTTAATAAACTAGTTCAACTTTCAACCAAATATTTAAATTGTCAATTAATAAAGATAAAATTTCAACTAAAAATAATAAATAATTGAATTTTACAGTTGATGGAATTAATGCTTCAACAACAAAAAACGAATTTTCAACTAAAAAGATGAATTCTGAAATAAAATTATGAATCTTCAACCAAACAAAATTAATTTTTAACCATATAGTTGAATTTTTAAGTAAAAAAGATCAACCTTTAACCAAAAATGAAATAGGGGAATTTTGAGTTACACTAAATAATTTTGAAAACTAAAAAAAAATCCAAACAAGTAGTTACATTTTGAACTATATTAAGAGGTGAATTTTAATATGAAATGATGAATCTTCAACTAAGAAAATGAATTTTCAATTAAAAAATATAAATTTTTAATAAAAAATGAAATAGTTAAATTTTCAGTTGAAAAAAAAATATTTTCAACGAAAAAAAAGATAAATAAATTTGTCCAATTTTCAACCAAAAAATTACTTTTTAATTAATACATTTAACATTCAACCAAGTAGCTGATTTTTCAACTGAATACTTAACATTTTCAACTATGAAAGATAATTTTTCTACTCAAAACAGAATAGTTGAATTTTCAGATAAAAGAATTAATGTTCAACCAAGTAGTTGAGTACGTAAATGTTGTCTATTGTCCCCATCCCTTTTCTAAATCCCGTCTGGTTGTGTGGGATACTTTGCTTCTCTTCTATCTGGTTCTCTAACCTTTTTCTTAGAATTTCTGTGTATATTTTATAGCCCCCTTGCATGAGAGTGATCCCTCTGTACTCTTCTACCTTCTTACCCTCCCCTTTCTTAACAAGCGGTACTACCAGCCCTGTCATCCACTCCTCCGGCCACCCTTCTCCTTTCCATACCTTGTTGTATATCCTCCACATCACTTCCCTGATCCCTTCTCCTCCATACTTTATCGCTTCGTTCTCCATACCATCCTCTCCTGTGGCCTTGTTTCTTTTCAGTCTATCTATCGCCTCATTTACTTCTTCTTTTGTTATTTCGTTCGCTTCGTCCATTTCTCCCTGGACTGTCTTTCTATTTTCCCTTTGATTCTATTTTGTTCTCCCCCTAGCAGACCCTTAAAATAATCCGTCCATTCATCCATTTCTATTTCTTCATTCACGCCCTTCCTTCCTCCTCTTTTCCTGTTTATCACATCCCAGACCCTACCTTCTTTGATTGCTTTTTCTACTTCTTCCTTGTATTTCTCCTTTCCCCTTTGCTTTTTCCCTTCCAGCATCTTCTCATGTACTCTTTTTCTCCTGTTGTACTCCGTCTTCTCTATTTCTCCTTTCCTCCATTTTCTTATGGACTCTTCCATTCTCTCCTCCCTCTCCCTGCATTCCTCGTCCCACCAGCCTCTCTTTCCCTCTTCTCTTCTTTCTTTTGTACCAATCTCATCCTTCACTTTCTCAATCGACCCTTTCAACCTTTTAATTAACGAGTCTACTCCCTCCTCCTTTTCATATCTAACATTCTCCTTTTCCATCTTCTGTTCAAACACTTTTAATTTATCTACCCTCCATACTCCCATTTTCGTGTACCTTTCCCCCCCCCTCTTTCCTTTCTCCCTCTCCGCTCTTATGGACGCCACCTTTTAGTGTAGCTATTACTGGGAAATGATATGACCCTATCTCATTCCCTACATTCATACTACATATCATATTCCTCATTCTTTCTTCCGCCAGGATGTAGTCTATGACTGTTTCTCCCTTACCTATAAATGTAATCTCTCCTTTCTCATCTCCTTCCATGTTGCCATTACATATACACCATCCGGTTTCTCCTATTATGTCTAGTAACCTCCTCCCCTCCCGGTCTATCTCCCTATGCTTGGAGCACCTTATATATGCCTCCTTTTCTTCATCCCAAGTCCCTCCCCCTTGCTCGCCAGTCCAGGCATTTAAGTCACCTCCTATCAAAACCAATTCTTCCTTCCTTTCCTCCATCCACCTCCTTATTACTCTCCAATCTTCCTCTTCCCCTCTTCTTCTATATACGCAAACCACCGCTATTTTGACTTTCCCTATTATAATCCTTCTTACCATTGTTCCCTTTTTTTCTTCCCTGTCCTGCTCTGTTTTAGCTTTTACTGTCAATTCTTTTCTCACCCCTGATACCATGCCGCCCATTCCTCTACCTTTAACGTGTTCCTTCTTGCTTCTTGCATTGTCCACACATACCCTTTAGGTAACAACCTTTTCATCCCCTTCCGATCCTTCTCATCCGCCCAGGTTTCACTTATCATAATCACATCCCACTTTTCTAACTCCCGCCAGAAACCTTCATTCTTGTTCTTCAAGCCTGACACATTCCAGAAAGCTATTTTCACTTTTTTCTCCTCCCTTCCCACCCCTATCCTCCTTAATTTTCTTCCGCCTTGCTTTTTGGAAACCCCTCTGTTTGCTCTCTAGCCTCTTTTGTATCTTCCTTTCTTCTACCTTTCTCAACTCTTTTTCCCTTTTTCCTTATTTCTTCTACTTCCTCGTCCCAGACCCACTCCTCCCCATTTATCCATAGTCTGTCTCGCCCTATCCATATCATGCATCCCTTTTTCCTCTCTATCCATGCTCTCTGTTCTATTTTCCATCTCCTTTTCCTCTCCCTCCAAGTCAAATCCTCTTCAATTCTCTCCCTTCTCCCTTTCAATAATTTTTTGTTCTCCATGATTTTCTTTTTCTCCTCCTCACTCCCTACTTTTACTACAAACATTCCTTCTTTTCCTTCCTTCGTCATTCCTAATCTCATAACTCCTTCTACCCTTACCCGAATTCCAATATCTCTCAGCAGATTTTTGATTTCACTTTCCCCTGTTTCACTCTCTATTTTCAATCCCTTGACTACTATGTTATTTTTTCTCTTCGCCCTTTCTTCCCCTTCCAACCTTCTTTCAATCTCACTCAGTCTCTTCTTCAATCTTTCATTCTCATTTTGCACGTTATCACTCCCTTCTACTTTTCCCGCACTTTCTGTTTCCTTCCCCATATGCTCATTCCTAACTTCTAATTTGCTTACCCGTTCTTCCAGTTGTTTTATCTCCCTATTTGCCTGTTCGTCAATCTCTCTCTGTCTATTCTCTATGGCCTCTAGTGTACCCCATACCTTGTCTTTCTCCTCTTTCCAGAGTTTATCCCACTCTTCCCACTTTTCTCTTACTTTTCTCACTTCCCCCCTAACTTCTTTCCCCTGCCTATTCATATCTTCCAGACTCTTCCTTGTTTCCTCTCTAAACCCTTTTATGAGGGCTGCTAGCTTCTCAAACATCCCCCCATCCCCCTATCTCTGTCTGGTGTTTTTCGTTTCATCTTCACTTTCTTGTTATCCTTGTCCCTTTCAGGATCATCTTCCCCTTCCTCTCTTTTCCTTTTATCTTCCCCTTCACTTCTAGTCACGTTCCCCTTTTTGTGCCATTCATCCAGACTCCTATTCGAGCCCGCGCTACCTAGCCTGTTGAGGCACTGTAAGTTTGATGGTCTCCCGCGTTCCTGGCTCGTGCCTGAACCCCTTCTCTCAGCTGATCGGACCCTGGTCGGTGTCTCAAACGTCTCGTCATCGCTACTGTCAAATTCTCCCTTCTCCCCACTAACCGCGCTCACAACCTCGTCCGCTCTTGCTTCTTCCTCTCCCTGCCCTCTGTCGCCCGTTTGTGGACTCGGTATGGTCGGCATACCTACCTTACCAAAGAGTCCTCGATGTTTCCCGCTCTTAGCTTGCCTACCTTTTGCCCCTCTTACCCGACACCTATTTTCTACACCTAACCTCAAAACAAAAATTGCACGTTTCAACTTTCCTTTCTCACAACTTATTTTCACCCTTTACACACTTGCCTTCACTCACCCTTCTTCCTTTACACCTGCTCTCCGCACTCACTGCCCTTTCTGCACCCACACACGTGCTATGGCAGGCAATGAAAGAGAGGGGAATAGAAGAAGGGCTGGTGGAGAGGATAAAGGAAATTTTTACTGAAACCAGGATTAGGGTGAAGATACGCGGGGAAAAAGGGGAGGTTTTCTGGACAGGAAGAGGTCTAAGGCAGGGGTGCCCGTTGAGTCCACTACTTTTTAATTTGCTGCTGGCAGACCTAGAGGAGAAGGTAAAGGAGAAAGGGAAAGGGGGGACGATCCTGGGTAATAGCAAACTATATTCCCTAGCATACGTGGACGACGTAGTTCTAATAGCAAACGATGAGAAGGGGATGAACCTAATGATAAGAATTTTCGAAGAGTACGTGGGAACAAAAGAACTGACGGTGAACGTAGGGAAGACCAAGGTGATGTGCTTCAGAAATAGAAAGACCAAAATATGTTACGTTTGGAAGATGAACGGACAAACAGTGGAAATTGTGGAGGAGTTCTGTTACCTAGGTTTTTGGGTTGAGTCAGGAGGGGGAAACGATTTGCAGGTGAGGAAAAGAATCGAAAGTGCGAGTAAAGTAATGGGCCAAGTATGGGGTATAGGAAAGAGAAGGTTCAAGGACGATTGGAGAATGAGGGTTTGGTTGTTTGATGCGTTGGTTTGGGCGGTGTTGTGTTATGGAGTGGAGGTTTGGGGATGGAAGGAACATAGGAAAGTGTGAAGCATACATGAGAGATTTCTGAGATGGGTAATGGGGGTTAGTTGGAGTTGTCCAGGATACATGATAAGGGAAGAACTAGGAAGGGAAAAAATGGTAACTAGACAAATTAAGAGAGCCTGGAGGTTTGAAGAGAAGCTGAAAAGGGAAGAGGGGAGCAGAATAGCACAAGTATGCTTGGACGAAGTTCGGAACAAGGAGATGAGAGGCAATTTGGGAAATTCAAAATGGGAGGAAGAAAGGAAAAAAATGAGGAGTGTTTGTGATATACAGGAAGGGGTTCTGGATTGGCAGAACATTGAATTAGAGCTATTAGTAAGACAAGGAGAAAACAGATGCAGAAAGATTATGGATTTGAAGTACAATAGATGGTATATGATGGTCAAAGGGGTGACAGAACAAGAATATTTGCAAAAGATGAAAAAGGAAGACAAATGGAATAGGGAGATGCGGTTTGGAATGGGAGAAGGAGTGAGAGCTTGTAGATATTGGATGGATGAAGAGGACAATCTGTGCAGAGTGTGTGGGTACGAAGGGGAGTCATGGGCACATGTGTTAGAGAGGTGTACAGGAGAGGAAGATGGACAGTTGAGTGTTGCTTGAATGTGTAAGATGGATTTTGGATGATAATGGACAGGGAGTGATGTGGATGAAAAAAATGGAAGAAATAAGAGAAAGCAAGGGATCAGGGCAGAGCCAAACGGGTAATCCTGTTTAAAGGAAACTAACGAGTAAAAATTTTAAATTTTCAAATCGGTCTAAATGAATTTGATGGTAAGAGAAAACTGAAGCCCGGGAAGATCGCTCATTGTCTGTAGTTTAAGAAGAGTAGTACTAAGATTGTTGTTATTATATAAGGCGATGCATCAGAAAATAAGTAGCGGTTAAGGTAGACTAAGGATGAAATGTAAACATATGTACAGGGAGCGGAGGCCCTCAAACCCGTAAAAGGGAGAGTTCAAATATACATACAATTAATGTTCAACCAAACAAGGAAACGACTTTTTAACAAACTTGTTGAATTTTTAACAAAAAAATAAATTTGTAATTAAAGGGATGAATCTTCATGCACGAAAATTAATTCTTAACCAAATAGTGAAATTTTCAACTAAAAAATATCAATTTACAACCAAAAATAAAATAATTTAATTTTCAGTTAAAAAAAATTTATTTTCTACAAAAACAAAATGAAATTTCAACAAAATAGTTAAATTTTTAATCATGTCAAGAGATGAATTTAAAAATAAAATGATGAATCGTCAACAAAGAAAATAAGTTGAATCTATTGTTATTGTTTAACCAAAAAAAAAAGATAAATTTTCAACCAGAGTTGAATTTTCAACTAAAAAAAAATTCAGCTAAAAACTGAATAGTTAAATTTTGAGTTAAAGAAATTAATTTTTTATTAAAAAAAAAAACAATTTTCAACAAAATAGTTTAAGTTTCAACTGAAGAAGCGATGAATTGAAAAAAAAAATGAATCTTCGACCAAGAAAATTAATTTTTAACCAAAGAGTTAAATTTTAAGTAGAAAAAATTAATTTTTAACTAGAAAAAAATAAAATTTCAAGAAAATAGTCTAAGTTTGAAACATATCAAGAGATAAAATTTAAAATAATATGATGAATCTTGAACCAAGAAAATAAATTTTAACCGAATAGTTAAATTTTCAACCAAATGATTGATTTTCAATTGAAAAGATTAATATTTTTAATCGAGTAGTTGAATTTTAATGTGAAAATTATACATTTTCAATCAAATAGTTAATTTTCCAATAAAGAAAATGATTCTTCAACTAAAAATGGTCTAGTTAAATTTTTAGTTGAAAGAATTAATTTTTAACCAAGAAAGAAACAAATTTTTGACAAAATAATTATTATATCAAATGACAAATATAAATTTTCAATCAAAAATGGGATCGTTTAATTTTTACTTGAACAAAATTAATTTTTAAACAAAAAACGTATTTCCAACAAAATATTTAAATTTGCAACCAAATTAGGACATGAATTTTCAAGAAAATGATGAATCTTCAACCAAGAAAATGACGACCCTCAATTTAGCTATAAATATAGATTTGAAAATTCGGGAATTTATTCTAAAAAAAGTTATTGCCCTATCAAAAAACTGAAGACATATCTGGATTCGTCTCGAGGATATCTCTAGGAGTATTTCGAATCATGCAAAAAGAATGACTTTTAAACAATTTAATTGTTATAAACAATTCGGAATTCAATATAAACAAATGCATCAGTCTGAAACTAGTTTCAAGCACATCAGTAGATACTTCAATAAAATACCCCCAGGAGTATTTTTTATCATCGCGAGAAAATGATTATTTAAACAAATAGGATGTTTATAAAAAAAATCACGTTTTTCATTGTTTAATGTACAATAACTTCAAATAACATTAAATAAACACAAACTAACTAAATATAGTACCATTTATAAGTCTAACAAACCACTCATATAGAATAATTCGTTAATTAAACATTGTTTTTACCCCGTCAACTCTCACCATGAAAATCCTTTGAATATGTATTGTATATAGATTTGGAAATTGGAGAATTTATTTTTAAAAAAGTAATTGTCCTATCAAAAAACTGAAGACATATCTGGATTCGTATCTGCCATATCTCTAGCATATTCAAAGGATTTTCATGGTGAGAGTGGAGGGGATAAAAAGAATGTTTAAATTAGTGTTTTTTTATTTTGAAAAATTTATTTGGGGTCTAGAATATTCGAGTTACAACATCTAGTTGTCGTTTGAGATAAATTGTTGTTTAATATTTGTTTAAGCAAATGATGAATATTATTAACAATATAATTATTTAAATAATGAATTTTTTTGCACGATTGAAAAAACTCCTAGAGATATGGCCGAGACGAATCCAGATATGTCTTCAGTTTTTTGATAGGGCAATTACTTTTTTTTAAATAAATTCCCGTATTTTCAAATCTATATCTATAGCTAAATTCAGGGTCGTAGAAAACGAATTTTTGACCAAATAGCTGAATTTTCAATCAAAGAGATAGATTTTCAACGACGAATTTTCACCAAAATACATACACTGTCAACAAATTAATTTAATTTTTAACTAAAAAGGTCAGTTTCCAACTCAATAGTCGCACTTTTAACAAAAAAAATCTTCAAACAAAAGTGGAATATTTGAATTTTCTGTTAAGAAATTAATTTTTAACTATACGTGTCTCTAAAAAGAGCCCTTTTTTTCTGTCAGGTTATATTTTTTTATATGATGAATCATCTGATCAACATTATTCATAAAATTGAAACAAATCTTGTCGAATCCTTCAAAATCCCTTGGAATATGATAAAATCATCCTATAAAATTCCATAAATTCCTTTAAAATTTAATTGAAAATCTTTTAAATCTCTTGAAAACTTTACAGCATAAGAAATCTTTTCAATCTCTGAAATCGCGAGAAATCATATGAATTTTTTGAAAAATGCTTGAAATAACTTAACATAATTAGGATATTCTGTAATCATCGAAACCCTATCAAATTTATTAAAATTTCTTACAAAACGTTCTACAAATACTTCAGACTACCAGGTGATAACAAATTTTGTTGTCAATTCATCTTTTTAGTTGAAAATGCAACTATTAAATTTTTCATTTAAAACTCATCTTTTTTGTTTGAAAATTCAATTAATTGGTTGAAAATTACACTACTTTTTTAAAACTTCATTTTTTTGTTGAAGTTGAAACTATTTTGTTGGAAATTCTTTTTTTTTAATCAAAACTATGAAAATTAGTATTCTGTCAGTTGAAAATGGATTTTTTCACAAAAAATTTAAGTGTTCCATTTCGAATACTCGTTAATGATAATGTTATTTGATAATATAATTTTTTTATAACAAATAATATTACTCACAAATCATTTTTCATTTGCACATACTCCTGCGCATTTAGTCCAAATGATAATAGATTTCGGAAAGTTGTTTATCAAATGACAGACGGAAAAGGAAAGAATCAACATTTGTTCATTATTTGCATCGATGTAAAATTTTGAACAACAACAACTGAAAAATCGCTTCAACATATCAGTTTGAATTCAATAACAACATTTTTCGATTAAAGCAAATTTTAAAATCAATTGAGAATTGCGTCCTAAAATGTATCGTTAACTATGTTATTTGAAATCGCCCCAGTGTGTCTGTCGTTTCGTGTGGATAATGAGGCTACGCAAACTGCACTAAAAAATAATTATTCCTACAAATTATGCACTGTCTTTAAAGAAATAATTAAAATTCTGTTAGTAGTTAGCGCAATATGGTGTTGTCGAAAAACTCGCGCCTGGTAACTAAAATCATGTAACTCTGAATATTGAATATTCGAAGTAAAAAAATTTGAACGGCCTTGTGGGGATTAACAAAACATAAAACAAAAGAAGTCTTGATAACCATAATACATTTGCATTCCAATCTTTTGATTTAATTTTGATCCGACTAGGGGACACAAAGAATATTATATCTTAGTATTTTTTCTATTCAAATAATGATACACATACTGTAGACTATCTTTATTGGAAGCAACTTCTTTAAACCAACGTGGAAAGATTGGGTAATTCCTGCCTATAGGACATTCCTTCATTTCAATTACGGTCATATCGTCAACTTCACCGCTTATCATGTTTATTTTCATTCTCGAATGATCATGATCTGCCTTATAAATTCCAAGAAGAATTCCAGTATACTCCAGGATTGCAAACACGATACCTTTGGATGTTGATAAAACAATATATTCTCGGGTTGGTACGGGCGCATATATACCCCTTTCTTCTCTCAATCTGATTGGTAAACCGGCAGGAATAACATATCTTCGGAATTCGAATTGCCGGTTCGGATTTTCCTGGGGAATAAGCCGAATATATCCAAGTTTTGCAAGTGCATATCCAAGTATTTCTTGAGGATAAGGCCTGCCCGCAGAAGACGAAGACTGTCTGGCAGAAGAAGAAGAACTAGGATTACGTTCGACATTGGGATTCCTTTCACACTGCAGTGAATCGTAATTTGCATAAGCTTTAATAAAACTTCTTGAGAAGATTGCTGGAGTTTTGCCTACTGGACAATCCCTTCTTTCATCTGGAGTCATATTATCAACTGCGCCGCTTATCATATTTATTCTTATTCGCGAACGATTTCTATCTGTCCTATACATTCCACGAAGAATCCCACTGTCATCCAATATTGCAAAAATGTCATCATTGGATGTTGATAATACAATATATTCTTGGTTTGGCACGGGCACACATCTATTTTGTTCTACTCGAAATCTAATTGGCATACCGGCAGGAATAACGTATCTTCGAAATTCAAATTGCTGGTTTCGATTTGTGCGAGGAATAAACCGAACGTATCCAAGTTCTTCTGTTGTACATCCAAATACTCGATCTGAAGGAAGGCTGCGCAGAGGAGAAATTAATCTTGCATGACGTGGAGGCTCCTGAGAAGATGTCTGGTCGGGTGAATGTTGTCTGGCAGAAAAAGAACCAGGATTACGTTCACCATTGGGATTCTGTTCACACTGTAGTGAATCGTAATTTGCAGAAGCTTTAATGAAACTTCCTGAGAAGATAGCTGGACATTTGCCTACTGGACAATCCCTTCTTTCATCTGGAGTCAAATTATCAACTACGCCGCTCATCATATTTATTTTTATTCGCGAACGATTTTTATCTGTCCTATAAATGCCACGGAGAGTCCCACTATCATCCAATATTGCAAAAATGTCATCATTGGATGTTGATAATACAATATATTCTTGGGTTAGCACGGGCACATATCTATTCAGTTCTACTCGAAATCTAATTGGCATACCGGCAGGAATAACGTATTTTCGAAATTCAAATTGCTGGTTTGGATTTGTGCGAGGAATAAGCCGAACATATCCAAGTTCTTCTGTTGTACATCCAAGTACTCGATCTGAAGGAAGCCTGGCCAGAGGATAAATGGATCTGGCATGAGGTGGAGGCTCCTGAAGAGATGTCTGGTCAGATGAATGTTGTCTGGCAGAAGAAGAACCAGGATTATGTTCCCCAATAGGACTCCTGCTAGCAGGAGATCTGGACCTGCCACGAAAAGGAGCCTTCTCTGGAGAAATCCGGTAGGGCAAATGTTGTTGTCGAGCAGCAGAAGAAGAAGTAGGGCCAGGATTACGTTCTCTATTAGGTTTCTCGTCTGGCTGAGAACTGCATTCTGCAAGAAGAAATGAAAGATTCATTTTTTTTTTGTTCCGCACATTTATCTCTGATATAATTAGCTAAATTCAACGTTTCTTTGCAGGAAGCATCTTTCTGATGCTTCAATAAAAATTATGAGAAATAATTTTCAATTATAAGAACTCCTCACCGTACTTTTTTCCTGATGGATAAACATATATTTTTCATAAAAGACGAGTGCATAAACTCTTCAATAATCCTAATGACAATAAACGATTTTCTGCTATATGAAAACCTCCATAAAATAAACACTTTTTAATATATCCAATATATACAATATATATCAAAATTCTAGAAAGAAAATTCGAGCGTCAAAACTTTCAGGTTCAAAGTTTTCTTATTCCTTTACTTTTGGAATTTATTCTGAATTCGCTAAGATTATTCTGGAATTCTTATAAACTTCATTGAACCATTTTGAATTTAAAAAAAACATCAGACACATTATCAATACTCGTTAGTCACTTTTAGTTAGTTTTGGTCTCATTTTGGGTTAAAATTGGTTAAAAATTTGGTAGCCCCGCTACCCCATCTGAGACTACCGTATAAACATGTAGGATTTTCTCAGAAGTTTCCATGCGCCGCATGTATTATATGAAATTCAATAAGAATTACAGACGCATTATATTATTATATTTACCAATAGAATTAACGATGACCGCCAAAGTGAAAACAAAAGTACAGACCATCCTCATTTTCGCTGAGTAGAGAACAAACTGATTAATGCTTCAGTCAATAAATTGCTTAATAACTGTATCTAAGGAATATTCCATTGCATCACCAGAGTACAAATGTATGCATATGTAGCCATTATCTCACATACACTGTGTCCCATTTTAACCTATCACCCCAAATATGTTCTAAAATACTTTATTCACGGAAAAATGTTTCAAACAAAGGTTAACAAGGATTGAGGGGGGCAGAGGACTGTACCATCAATTTTGTCCTTGAGGTCAATTTTGAAGGTTATTTGAGGGTCAAGAAGACTTTTCAAAATGGAAACCCCTATTTTTGACTCCGGATTTGAAAAGAGCGGAAAATTTTACGTCAAAAATGTCTCATGAGAAATTTGCTTTTGTGACCTGAGAAAGGTCAAATATCAATGTAAAGTGTTCAAAAAACGGTCATATGCCCTTTTCTGAATTTAATTGATGTTCTGAGAATAGCAAACCTTTAAGATGCTTTTAACAAGTCGATAGAATGTAAAAATGTGAACCACCTTGACCATCTTGACCTGCAGGTAAATTGTCAAGGTCATTTAAAGGTTAAAAGTCAAAAAAAGTCTTTTCAAGAGAAGAAAAATGAAGGGCAACTGTTTAAAAAGCTCTTAGAACCTTACTGTTAGCGTTACCCGGAAACAACGACGTGGACGTAGTAAGTTCTGTTTTTTTGTATGCTTATTTACCGTGAGTCCCCTTGCCTCTCACCATTGCTACCTGCGTTACAATCAGCCACGGATGAAATTTTCAAAATGCTCTCCATTAGCTTCAAGACACAAACGTAGACGTCTCTCAAAATCGTCTACAGTTTTGAGCAAAGTTTCTCGAGAAATGGCTGCGCAGGCTATCCGAATCCTTTCCATCAGATCTTCTCTTGTTGTAGTTTGCTGAGCAAACACTACATTTTTAATCTAACCCCATAGAAAGAAATCAGGTGATCAGGTGATCTGGTGATCTGGTGAGCAGGCGGGCCATTGGATTGGCTTCATTCATTTGGCTTCTCTTCAGAAGACTTTTTTTGACTTTTAACCTTTAAATGACCATGACAATTCACCTGCAGGTCAAGATGGTCAAGGTGGTTCACATTTTTACATTCTATTGACTTGTTAAAAGCATCTTAAATGTTTGCTATTCTCAGAAAATCAATTAATTTCAAAAAAGTGCATATGACCGTTTTTTAAACACTTCCCCTTGATATTTGACCTTTCTAAGGTCACAAAAGCAAATTTCTCAAAAAAAAAATTTTGACGTAAAATTTTCCGCTCTTTTCAAATCCGGAGTCAAAAATAGGGGTTGCCATTTTAAAAAGTCATCCTGACCGTCAAATGACCTTCAAAATTGACAAGGACAAAATTCATGGTACAGTCCTCTGCCCCCCTTCGTCCTGGCTAACCTTTGTCCGAATCATTTTTTCGTAGATGAAGTATTTTAGAAGATATTTGGGGTGATAAGTTAAAATGGGACACCGTGTATATGTGAAATAACGACGTTATCAGTTTCGAAATTGTCTTTCGCAAATAATGATATCATTCGACATTTTTTATTATGATCATTTTAATCAAGACATCCTTATCTCAAATGGAAGGTATTGGTTTCATGTAAAAATTGACTGTCGCCAAGTTCATCAAGATTCGACGTTATTCTACTCACTGATTGAGGAGTAATGGTTTTTACTTCGGTTTTTGTCCGTCGTCGTTGTCTGTCAACACGACAAGTTTCAGATAAATTATCTGATTATATTTCTGATTAAGTCTTCATTTGTATTGTCCCCTTCCCGCAATACTTTTACGACCTGTTTGAGAGCCCAAAGAATATGTATGCATAATTTGGTGCCGATTGGTCAAAAACTGTGGATTTGCATAAGCATCATACATTTTAGGCCACTTGCTTTTATGTATCATATATATATACCATTAAGCCATTTCCCATTGGGTTAGGCGTGACTTGCTCGGTTGGAAAGTAGTGGGATAGGTATATAGGTGTAAAGAAGGTCGTTATATTGTATAAGGTAGATAGGTATATAAGTATTAGGTATCATCTGTCTGTTGGAAAGCTTAAAGGTTCATCTACCCATCGTGAGATGCATAGAGAGATTAACGCCGCTTTGGAAAACCAGATTTACCATCTTATATGGAAAATATCGTGTGATCACTCAGAGTATCACCTTTCAGAGAGGTGTGTTTCAGGGCGATACCATGAGCCCTCTCCTCTTTTGCCTCACATTATTGCCACTATCTCTCGCACTTCGCCATTCCGAAGGGTACCTCTGCGGCAAACCTGGAAATCGAAAGCATAAGGTAACTCATGTATTTTACATGGATGATCTTAAGCTCTATGCTAGAAATCAAGAGAAACTACATCTAGCTCTAAAAATTGTCACAGAGTACACTCAAGAGATTGGAATGGAGTTCGGGTTAGAGAAATGCGCCAAGGTTAATTTGAAGAAAGGAAAACTTAACGGCATCCCCGAAGATCCTGGACTGGTTGACAGAAACGCTATACGACACCTTTGCTCTGGAGAGACCTATACATACCTGGGCGTGCCACAAAGCCGCATTCAGGACGTAACATCTATAAAGGATACTCTCCGATGCAGATACAAACGTCTCCTCCGACAGATATGGTCTTCCGAACTGTCGGCGAGGAACAAAGTATCTGCAACGAACATGCTTGCCGTTCCAGTAGTACTCTATTCATTTGGAGTAGTTCCATGGACGAAGGACGAGCTCAGATCCCTCGATATCGGGTCCCGAAAGGTCATGCACATGAACAAAAGCATGCGCCTTAAGTCTTCTGTTCCACGACTTTACATCTCACGCCGTCAAGGTGGTCGTGGAATACTTAATCTTGGATGTCTTCACAACAGGATTATTCTGGGTACAGCACATATTGTCGCAAATGGACAAGATCCTCTTCTTAAAATGGTCAGAAAACACGAAGAAGTAGGCAAAGGGGCGTTTTTTTACAAAGCAGCAGAAGAGGCTGCTGAAACACTCGGCCTTGACTTCAATATCAGGGGTGAGCGGAATGCATCAAATCTTATCCATCTTGAATACTCACTCCTGAAGACCCGGATTAAGAAAGCACAGGAAAAAAACTTCCGCGAAGAGCTGCTCGACAAGAAGATGCACGGCATCTTCCACCAAAATGTGGAAGATCAGTCGATGTCGTATGGGCTGACGTTTGCTTTCCTTAGATCACCCGGATTAAAGTCGGGCACAGAGGGCTTCATTTTGGCATGTCAAGATGGTGTCATTTCCACTCTAGCATACCGTCGCCACATTTTGAGCCAAGATATTCCCGATGATAGCTGCAGAGCGTGTCATGAACACCCCGAGCATCTAGGACACATACTATCTAGTTGTCCAGCTCATGCGGGAACAACCTACATCCAAAGGCACAGTGCGGCACTGAGAGTGCTTTATTACCATCTCTGTCACTCTTACGGCATTAGCCCAAATACCTCTCCGCTGAACGCCCCTAGAGAAATAGAGTCAATTGTCGAAAATGAGAAGTGCCGCATATATTGGAACTTCATATTCTCGACAATTGTTTCTGTTGCGCACTCGAGGCCTGGCATGGTTCTTCTTGACTTCGAGAAACGAACCATGTTCGTTATCGAATTTTCGGCACCAGCGGACAAAAACGTCACAGCGAAGGAGAAAGAAAAGAAAGAAAGGTATAAAGACCTTATGAGGGAGTTGCGACGGTTATACCCAGAATATTCTGTTAAGCTAATCGTCCTGATCATTGGCGATCTTGGAGGTGCCAAGGTTTCACTTGTTAATAGCCTGAAAAGCATCCCTGCGTGTCAACAAAATGCTGAGACATATGCAGGGAGAATGCAGAAGGCGGTCGTCCTTGAGTCGCTCCGTGTCCTCGGGGTGCACGAGACTTTCGCCGGATCATCGTATTGAGTTCGCGCAGACTGCAACCACCCATCTCTCGGTCGTGAGACGTGGTTGCAGCTGCAATTTTACCGCGATTTCGCTGGGAGCTGGTGCAATTTTTTAGATTAGCACCCGCTCCCGGCGAAATCCTGCGGTTGTCCTTATGACAAAATTTTAACTATATATATATATA
>CAKNXH010001792.1:144106-176055 GCA_932178445.1 Andricus quercusramuli
ATGGGTGCCCGAGATATGATTAAAAATGTTCAATCGTATCTGAGCTCAATTTTAATCGACGATCACGGTTCTCGGGCGGTCTTCTACTCGCCTCCTTCGTTGAGGCAGGACCGAATAGGCCACGCACAGAGGTGGCGCCTAAGTGAACATTCTCCTATTCTTTAATATGTAGTCCGTCTGTAGGCACGATAACTTTCGAAAAAGTAATCCGATTGGATTGTGCTTTGGCACACTTTTTTAGGGCCTAAAAAGAAAGAACAAGTTCGTTAACCAGCTAATTTCGATCAAAATTCAAAATTCCAAAAAACAAACGTAAATGAACATTTTATGCCGAAAAACGCACGATATGAAAAAATTCAAAAAGAGAAAAATGTTTCTTTTTGAACACCCTACAATATTTTCGTAACAACTTTTTGAATTTTTCGAAAAATCAAAAATCCAAATTTTGATCACACAAAAAAATATTGAAAAACCAATAATTTCATTTTGCTGTCAAACTATGCGAGATACAACCAAAGATGAATGGAACAAAATTATGCACCCAAAAAAGATCTCCAAATTTGTTATTATTCACTTTTTGATATGATGCGTAGTTTTTGTTTTATTTGTAAAAAACAGCATTGGAAATAGTAAAATTTAATTTTTGTACGAATAACACAAGCTACGAGAAAAATGACAGAGACAAAATTTGTTCATCCAAAGAAGAGGTGCAAATTTGTTATGAATCATGTTCTGATAGGATGCGTAGTTTTTGTTTTATTCGTGACTTTTTCATTTCTATCATACGGTGCACAGAACTGAGCGTGGAACGCAAGGTTCAAATGATTTTCAAATCACATATCGAGCGCGAGTGTCTGGATGAGAATGTGTTCCTTAAGCTCGATAGAACCTTGAGTAAATAAAGTTCCATTTCATTCTAAAATAAAAACAAATTTAACAATCACTTCACATTTCGAGGTTTTGATAATTTTATAATATTTGCAAATAAACTTTTTCTTTTCATCAAAGTCGAACACGGAGTTCAAAAATCTAGAGAAACCGAGCGTAAAGCGCGATGTAAATACGTCCGAGCGCATAGCGCGAGGTGAATACATAATCGAGCGCGAAGCGCAAGATCCAACAGTCGCGCACAGAACCGAGCGTGGAACGCAAGGTTCAAATGAATTTGAAATCAAATATCCAGCGCGAAGCGCGAGTATCTGGATGAGAATGTGTTCCTTAAGGTCGATAGAACCTTGAGTAAATAAATTTCCTTTTCAGTCTAAAATAAAAACAAATTTAACAATCACTTCATATGTAGAGGTTTTGATAATTTTCTAATATTTAGGAATAAACTTTTTCTTTTCATCGAAGTCGAACACGAAGTTCAAAGATCTAGAGGAATCGAGCGTAAAGCGCGATGTAAATATGCCCGAGCGCGTAGCGCGAGGTGAATACATAATCGAGCGCGAAGCGCGAGATAAATATATTATCGAGCGCGAAGCGCGAGATCCAACAGTCGCGCGCCCTAGGCGCGCTCAAACTTGCGAGCGAAGCGAGCTGCGCGCAGATTGCACCCGATTCGGGTAGTGTTTCTAGGTGGATTATTTATTACTAGTACTACTACTAGTGTGGGCTCACCACACCCACGACGGGCCAACAGCACGCAGTATTCCCCGAACGGTCACCGATCCAAGTACTTAGCGCACCCAACACTGCTTAACTTTAGTGATCTTACGAGAACTGGCGTTTTCAGCGTGGTATCGCCGTTGGCGATAATGACGAACTTGATAATGATAATATAATTTTATTTGATATAATAATTTTTTTATAACAAATAATATCATATAATAATAATTTTTCGCTTGCAAATACTCCTGCGCATTGAATCCAAAAGATAATAAAAGCCGGACACATGTTTACCAAATGATAGAAGAAAAAAAAAAGAATCAAAATTCGTTCATTTTTTTCATTGATGTAAAATTTGGAACAATGCAAATTGAATAATCGCTTCCACATATCAGTTATGAATTCAAGAATAAAATTTTTCCAATAAAACTGATTCCTAAATCAATCGAGAATTGCATCCTACAATTTATCGTTAACTATGTTATTTGGTTTCGTCTCACTGTGTCTGTCGTTGCATGTGGATAATGAGGCCACGTGATTGCAATAAAAAATTAATTTCCCTATAAATTATATACTGCAGGTAAAAAAATAATTAAAAATTCTGTTAGCAGTTGCGCAATATGGTATTTTCAGAAAACTCGCGTCTGAAAACTCAAATTCATGTAACTCTCTGAAAATTGAATATTTGAAGGAGAAAAAAATCGTCTCACGTGATGTAAACAAAAGCTCGGCTCAGTTAATGACCTGGGCTTGTTTATTTACTAAATTTGTATATAGAAAACATTTGAACGAATATTTAAGAGATTGTCAAAGTTTGGAATTTTCTGATGTTTATAGAATCGAAGCATTTTAAAATTCTCGTCGCATTTCTTTTTTTTTTGTTGTTGTTATGCACACTTTTAAGAGATTTTTTGTTTTGTTTCAGTTGAGTTGCTCTTCACGGAATTACTGATCGTCAATAATCTCTTGGTAAGAAAGATTCTATATGTCAAATGTTTCATATTATATGTTTTTTGTGGATACTTTTCTGTGCAAGTTTTGATATTCGATCTTACATGCAACAACGCAGCGTTAGCTGTTTTCAGGTATATCAAAGAAAATAGTTATTTTGTTTCAAGAAATATTTTTCCGAGTGTAATAGTATATGGGAAGTAAATGTAAATTTCGAAGCAGAATATCCCGAGTTGTTATCAACAAGAAGGTTTCAACTGGCAATACCTAAGATTTTGAACTAAAATATTCGAGATACTACACTGAAATAACCCAGATTATTTAATTTTAAGAATTAGTATGTCTATGAAATAAGCATTTAGGAGTTTTCGAATTTCTAAAGTATTTGGATGCCAACATTGACCAAATTCTAGATGAACGAACTTGTTCTTTCTTTTTAAGCCCCAAAAAGAGTGCCAAAGCACAATCCAACCTGATTACTTTTTCGAAAGTTATCGTGCCTACATACTACAGACTACAGACAGACACGCACCTTCGCGAAAATCGTTTTTTCTGACTCAGGAAGTGTCAAAACGTGGAGATTCAATGAAAACCGACGAAGTCAAATTTCACATAAAGCCAATACCCTCTGATTTCATGATAATGTAAAAAAATTGAATAGCCTTGTGGGGATTAGCAAAAGATAAAACAAAAGAAGACTTGATAACCATAATACATTTGCATTCAAATCTTTTTATTTGATTTTGATCCGACAACGGATAACGAAGAATATTATATCTTAGTTCATCTTTTTTCTATTTAATTAATGATACACATGCTGTAGACTATCTTCATTGGAAGCAACTTCTTTGAACCAACGTGGAAAAATTGGGTAACATCTGCCTTCCTTCATTTCAGTTACGGTCATACAGTCCACTGTTCTGCTCATCATGTTTATTTTCATTCTCGAACGATGTCGATCTGCCTTATATATTGCAAGAAGAATTCCAGTATACTCCAGTATTGCGAAAACGACACCTTCGGATGTTGATAAAACAATATATTCTCGGGTTGGCACGGGCACAAATATATCCTTTTCTTCTCGCAATTTGATTGGTAAATCGGCAGGAATAACATATCTTCAGAATTCGAATTGCCGGTTCGGATTTTCCTGTGGAATAAGCCGAATATATCCAAGTTTTGCAAGTGCATATCCAAGTATTTCGTGAGAAACAGGCCTGCCCGGAGAAGACCTCGATTGTCTGGCACATGGAGAAGAACTAGGATTACGTTCCACATTGAGATTCCGTTCACACTGCAGTGAATCGTAATTTGCATAAGCTTTAATAAAACTTTTTGGAAAGATTGCTGGACTTTTGCCTACTACACAATCCCTTCTTTCATCTGGAGTCAAATTATCAACCGCGCTGCTTATCATATTCATTTTTATTCGCGAACGACTACTATCTGTCCTATACATTCCACAACGAGTCCCACTATCATCCAATATTTTGCAAAAATGTCATCATTGGATGCTGATAATACAATATATTCTCGGGATGGCACGGGAACATATCTATCTGTTTGTAATAGAAGTTTAATTGGCAAAACCGGCAGGAATAACGTATCTTCGAAATTCAAATTGCTGGTTTCGATTTGTACCCCCTCCACTTCGATAAATATATTTCATAAACAGCTTTTATGAGCCATTATCAACATCAGTTATTCATGTTCTAATAAATAGTTTTTCCTATTATAATAAGAATTGATGCTTATTTAAATGAACCTAATCAAAAAATGCACTGTTGGGCTATTTTCCGACGCACTAGTCTGGTTCTTTCCACGTAATCAAATGTCATCAACTAGTTTATAAACTTTTAGGCACATTTCAATGACAATCGACAGTTATTATTTTTAAGAACAATTTTTTCAATGAAATTTGTATTATCTCATGTATTTATGTGCTAAAAGATTTTACTTTTCACACAGGAATTAACAGCCAATTGGTTATCAATCATTTATTGCTATTAATCAAGATCAATTCATTATTGTTTAAACAAAATTAATTGACGAGTGCATTTTCTGGCTATTTTCAACATTCCAAAGTTGTTCTTTTAAGGGGCTAGTCTCGTTTCACACTTTCAAAAATTAGATTTTTTTGTTATCTAATTCGATAGTATACTATTTGGAGAAAAAGTTCCCAGAGCTATGAGAGAATATAAAATTAAATTTTATAACAAAAAATCTGTTGTCAAAACTTTAGAAGCGTTTTTCTCAAAACTGCATTTTCAAAAACGGCTGCAACTCTAGCTCAAAGAAAAATTAACGAATCGATTTGAAATTTTGCACGAATATTTTTAACATGTTTTTCAATACTATGAAGTAGGATCTTTTCGATATTTAGAAAAATATAAATTTGCCGAGCAAAAAACGAGCATTTTTTTAGCGTTTTCTTGTGTGAAAAATTGATATTTTTGTTCAAAACGCTGCCATTTTCTTAATTTTCAACATTTTCAAAAGATCCTAGTTCATGGTACGGGAAAAGTCATCTAGTTTAACCTGAAAATTTTTTTTCGAGATACTTGCATTCTGAAGACCTCTACAACTGCAGCCGATTTACAACTGGATTTTTTGATGACTCGACATTGGAGTATATAACTCGGCTTACAGTCGATATTTTTTCATGAAATTTTGTGTATTAACTTTTCAATAGTATCTGAATATATTCTCAAAATTGTAAAATATTTGACCGCATGTTTTTTTTATGAGTCCCGAAAAATCACGTCCATTTTCCGCCCGACAAACTAGACTAGCCCCTTGATGCGCAACCAACTCTTAACAACTACTTTACGAAAAATTTTTAAACACTTGAACAAAGATCAATTATTGTTATTGTTATGACAAATATTATGAGGAGATTTTTTTCGTCTTAGACATTTTTCAACTAAGAATCCCGTCTTTCTTGTGGATTTGGGAGGAATTCTTTAGCTGAAAATCATTGTTAACAAAGCTGTGCAATCTCTGAACAGACGACAAGTGCTTATTTTTTATAAATAAATTTAATTAAAAAATGTGTTATTTGTAGGAGCAGAGTAGACAAGGCATGAACGTAAGGGTAATCCAAAATTTCTTATCGTAGAATTTTTATAAATAACGCCCGGTAATTTATTCGAATCCACATAAAAATAAATTAATTTTTTAGTGATATTTAGAGATGGCGCAAGAGCCCCATGAAGTTTAACACATTTTCCAACAAAAAAAAATACGTTTTGGTAAATTTTATTCTGAAACCTCAAAATAACTGAATTGTGTTGAAATGCAACATTCTTCTCCACCATCAGCCATAGAATACGAATACAATATTACTTTTCAAATATCACCCCCATAAGTCTGTTTTATAAAGTACCAAAAAAACCCATAAGGGAAAAATGGGTTTTGCGAGTTTTTGGCGCTCATTATGATTTTTGGTGTTTTTTACATGAAAATTGTTCCTAATAGGTAAAATACCACTCTATACTGATAACTAGATCTTTGAATAAATTGTTTAAACAATTTATTAGTGTTTTTAGCAATTTTTTCTCTGAATGGAGATAGAAAGTCACGGTTTTGCTGAAAAATTTCCACTTTTTGTCCAATCTTCAATTAGAAAGAGGTAGTAGCTTAACAATATTAACAAACGTAATTGTTTCAAAAATTTGATATTATTGGTAATGATATTCACTTAGAATAATCCTAGAAAATTGCGGTTTTTTTCTGAAATTTTCAACTTTTTGTTCACTTTTAACTTGAAGTGAGTTGAATAATTAATTAAAGTTGACGAAATTATCTGTTGAAACAATTTATTATTATTAATATTTAATTTTAATAATGCTAGAAAGTTGCGATTTTTCCTGAAGTTGGCAACTATTTGTCTATTTTTCAAGTAGAGTGATTTAATAAATAATTCAATGTAGCAAAATAATTATTTAAAGAAATTATTATTGTTCATAACTTATTGATAAGAATAAAAAATATAGAAAAATTAAAGAATTAAAAATCTTCTTCTTTATTCATGCAATATAGTTGCGGTTTATTATAATTATCTTCTCTTAGATAAAAGCTAAATAGTTGTGGTTTTTCCTGAACTCTTACACTTTTTGTCCACTTTTTACTTAGTGAGGTAATGATTAATGCAAGTTAACAAACATGCTTATTTAAACAATTGATTATTGTTTATAACTATGTTCTCTTATAGTAATGCTAGAAAGTTGCTTTTTTTTATCTTGAGTTTTGCTTTGCCTTTTGAGTTATGATCAAAAATAAGTGAACCTCAGCAAGAAACATTTTTTAAGTAGTATTTTACTTTTTTTTATTTTTGCTCTTCTCCCAATGTTTGAAAAAATTAATTTAAACAAAAAAGCTAGCTTACACAAAAAAAACAAACAAAGTATGGTATAATTAGGACTAGGTGGCAAAACTAGGTGTGCGAGTGACTTGTGAAAGTTTTGTTTAAACTTACAATAATAAGTTTACTGCATAACGTAAAAGAAAAATGTGGAATTGAACATATTTTGATATCAGCACCCCCCTCCAGCGAAATATATTTACGAAAAAGAAAGACATTGTTTCGAACACGTTTCTCGCTAATGTTTATTTATTATTTGTTCATAACTGAAAAGGCAAAGAAAATCCAAACATTTCAGTAGAAACTACAACTTTCTAGCACTTATCTGAGAGAAGATAGTTATAAATAATAAAAAATTGTTTAAACAACTATTTTCATTAACTTGAATTAATTATTATCTCACTAAGTGAAAAGTGGGCAAAAAGTTAAGAATTTTAGAAAAAAACCACAATTATCTGGCATGAATATAGATTTAGATAGTTATTAACAATAATAATTTGTTCAAATAATTATTTGTGCTCAAGATAAATAATCATCAAGTCTCTCCAAGTGGAAACTGGACAAATAGTTGAAAATATCTGAAAAAAACGAAACTTTCTACCACTAGGCAAAGAAAATATAATTAAGAATATTAATAAATTGTTTAAACAATTACTTTTGTTAACTTGAATAAATTATCACTTCACTCTAATTGAAATATGGGCAAAAGTTGAGAGGGGAAAAGAGGGACATTATTGATATGAGTGTATGTTTCCAGTGCGAGTCGTACGAACCGACTTTAAGGGCCCTGGAAATCGAGTGCAAATCGTAGAAAACGGATTCAGGCCAAACAGCGAAGCCATTTCGTCTCATTTTGTGTATAAATAATCTAAAGGGTATAAAGATTGGGGGTACTTGTCGCTTTTTTCAAAAAAAAATATGTATTTTTCATGTAACAATTAAAAGAAGAAAAATTACTTTTTGTGGTACAGTGTTCTACTATTCCGCGAAGCAGGGAGCAGGTAAAGCAGTTATCGTTTTCAAAATTTCTTTTGCGCGACCGTAGCGGGAAAAGCAAAAACTATGATCCGTTATAACTCAAGTCTGCAGGTACTGAAGCGCCCACTATGACCCACATTGAATCATTCAAGGGCGAGCACACCGTATACGAAAACTAGGGCCCCTACCCAATCGAGTGGATCAATTCCCAAAAGGTTGGGTGGGTGGAGGTTGTTGGCTGTGGATAATATCATGACATGCAGATTTGAAATAAAACAAAACTATAAAAAATAATATCACAAGTAAATGTACAGAAAAACGGTTTGCAATATTCACGCCGAATCAATGTAACGGTGCAATTCTTGGCAAACTTACTCCGAAAGTAGTAACTTTTGTACAATGAATGACAATATCCAAGCTCTCTGTATAAGCGAGCAGATTATACAAATAGGTATGATATCGATAATATGTGTCGCCCAGTTCCCTCCGAAAATACCAGATTGATTTGCATTAGACACAAACTTTGCATGTTTGCAGAACTCAGGGACTGTCTGCGATGAACGGTTATAGAAGTCAAGCGCTCACTTTTGACCCTGACAGCTTGTAAAAAATGTTTGAAATTTTATTTTTTCAACCATATATTCAAATGTGAAATTTCATTGCGCATCTTCGTTACCTTATGAGAAAAAGGTATAGCACGTGTAGTTGTTGAAATAAAAAGGAAATTCCGCTACAATTTATTAAAGAGTAGGGAAGTTATGGTAATTTATATATTTTTATAATCGATTTTTACATCAAAAAATTTCTCATTCTCATAATTTAAGGCTGATGCGAGAATAGCAAAGTAGTGTTGATTCAAGACCAATCGATTGACCCATAGCATTGATACATTTTATTCAAGAGTAAGGAATCTATGGAATCTAATCACTATTCAGTAAGAAAATTACCTGATGTTCTCAAGATGTAATAAAATTGACAATATATGTCTCTCGAAACAGTCCATTTTTCTGGCAGGTTATATTTTTTTATATAATGAATCATCCGATCAACATTATTATTAAAATTCGAGAAAACCTTGTCAAATCCTTCAAAATCCCTCGGAATATGATGAAATCATTCTTGAAAATTTGATAAAATCCGTTAAAATTCAATTGAAATCTTTTGAATCTCTTAAAAACTTTACGGCATAAGAAATCTTTCCAATGTCTAAAATCAAGATAAATCTTATAAAATCTTTGGAAAATGCATGAAATAACTCAAAATAATAAGGATATTCTGTTCTCATCGAAACCCTATCAAATTTGCTGAAATGTCTTACAAAACGTTCAAAAACTATTTCCCACTATTAGGCGGTAACAAATTTTCTTGTAAATTAATCATTTTAGTTGAAAATGCAACTATTAAATTTTCCATTGAAAATTCATCTTTTTTGTTTAAAGATTCAATTAACTGGCTGGAGATTACACTACATTGTTAAAAACTTCATTTTGTTGGTTGTAGTTAAAACTATTTTGTTCGAATTTTTTTTTTGTCGAAAATTAATTTTTGTCAGTTGTGAATCAAACTGCTAGGCTGAAAGTTGAACAACTTTGTCAAAAATTCATTATATTGGTTCAAGATCAACTCTTTTATGGAAATTAGTATTATTTTAGTTGAAAATTGATTTTTTCACTAAAAATTTAAGTATTCTATTTCTGTACTAAAATTGATCATATTTTTGAGGTGTGCTTGATCATGATGCTATTTGTTCATGTCATAAACAAATGATTCAAAAAAATGAATTATAAATTTAAAAAATTATGTGCATATCACAGGGCAGAGAAGAATCTAGTCTTCCGTAATCTTTCGTAATCTTTCGTACATTGTGCTCTTAGAATTTTCCAGTCTTTTGTTTATAAAATTAATAAATAATATCGAATGACACCTTATTATGGTCCACTATACATTGTCGATAAAAGGAAGTAATTTTTTGTCAAAATATTACCTTGAGATCGTATAATTGATAATGATAATATAATTTTATTTGATATTATAATTTTTTTATAACAAGTAATATTACTTATGAATCATTTTTCGCTTGCCCATACTCCTGTGCATTGAATCCAAAAGATAATAAAAGTCGGAAAGTTGTTTACCAGATAACAGACAAAAAATAAAAGAATCAACATTTGTTCATTATTTTCATTGATGTAAAATTCTGAACAATAAAAATTGAAAAATCGCTTCCACATATAAGTTGTAAATTCAATAACAAAATTTTTTGATGAAAACAGATTCTTATATCAATTGAGAATTGCGTCCTACAATTCATCTTTAACTATGTTATTTGATTTCGCCCCAATGTGTCTGTCGTTGCGTTTGGATAATGAGGCTACGCGACTGCACTAAAAAATTAATATCCCTATAAATTATACACTGTAGCTAAAAAAATAATGAAAATTCTGTTAGCAGTTAGGGCAATATAGTATTTTCAAAAAACATGCGTCTGAAAACTCAAAATCATGTAACTCTCTGAATATTGAATATTTGAAGAAAGAAAAATTGAATGGCCTTGTGGGGATTAGCAGAATATAAAACAAAAGAAGACTTCATAACCATAATATATTTGCATTCAAATCTTTTTATTTAATTTTGATCCAACTATGGATTACAAAGAATATAATATCCTTGTTTTTTTTTTCTATTGAATTAATGATACAAAAACTGTAGACTATCTTCATTGGAAGCAACTTCTTTAAACACACGTGGAAAGCGGTGACGTCTGCCTACAGGACATTCCTTCATTTCAATTATGGTCATATCGTCAACTGCACCGCTTATCATGTTTATTTTTACTCTCGAATGATATACATCTGCCTTATATATTCCAAGAAGATTTCCAGTATACTCCAGTATTGCAAACACGACACCGTTGGATGTTGATAAAACAATATATTCTCGGGTTGGCAGGGGCACAAATATACCCTTGCCTTCTCGCAATTTGATTGGTAAACCGGCAGGAATAACATATCTTCGGAATTCGAATTGCAGGTTTGAATTTTCCTGTGGAATAAGCCGAATATATCCAAGTTTCGCAAGTGCATATCCAAGTATTTCTTGAGGATAAGGCCTGCCCGCAGAAGACCCAGACTGTCTGGCAGAAGAAGAAGAACTAGGATTACGTTCGAAATTGAGATTCCGTTCACACTGTAGTGAATCGTAATTTGCATAAGTTCTAGTAAAACTTCCTGAGAAGATTACTGGAGTTTTGCCTACTGGACAATCCCTTTTTTCATCTGGAGTCAAATTATCAACTGCGCCGGTTATCATATTTATTTTTATTCGCGACCTATCTTTCCTATAAATTCCACGAAGAATCCCACTATCATCCAATATTGCAAAAATGTCATCATTGGATGTTGATAATACAATATATTCTTGGGTGGGAACGGGCACATATCTATTCAGTTCTACTCGAAATCTAATTGGCATACCGGCAGGAGTAACGTATCTTCGAAATTCAAATTGCTGGCTTGGATTTGTGCGAGGAATGAGCCGAACATATCCAAGTTCTTCTGTTGTACATCCAAATACTCGTTCTGAAGGAAGCCTGCCCACAGGAAAAATGAATCTAGCATGAAGTGGAGGCTCCTGAGAAGATGTCCGGTCAGTTGCATGTTGGCTGGCAGAAGAAGAACCAGGATTACGTTCGACTTTGGGATTCCGTTCACACTGTATTGAATTGTAATTTGCAGAAGCTTTAATAAAACTGTTTGAGATGAATTCTGGACTTTTGCCTACTACACAAACCCTTTTTTCATCTGGAGTCAAATTATCAATTGCGCCGCTCATCATATTTATTTTTATTCGCGAATGATTTTTATTTGTCCTATACATTCCACGAAGAGTCCCACTATCATCCAATATTGCAAAAATGTCATCATTGGATGCTGATAATACAATATATTCTCGGGATGGCACGGGGACATATCTATTTGTTTGTGATAGAAATCTAATTGGCATACCGGCTGGAATAACATGTCTTCGAAATTCAAATTGCTCGTTTGGATTCGTGCGAGGAATGAGCCGAACATATCCAAGTTCTTCCGTTTTACATCCAAATACTCGATCTGAAGAAATCCTGCCCAGAGGACAAATAGATCTGGCATAAAGTGGAGGCTCCTGAGGAGATGTCCGGTCAGCTGAATGTTGTCTGGCAGAAGAAGAACCAGGATTACGTCCATCATTAGGACTCCTGCTAGCAGGCGATCTGGACCTGCCACGAGAAAGATCCTCCTCTGGAGAAATCCGGTGAGGCAAATGTTGTTGTCGAGCAGCAGAAGAAGAAGAAGGGCCAGGAGTACGTTTGCTATGAGGTTTCTTGTCGGGCTGAGAACTGCATTCTGCAAGAAGAAATAGAAGATTCATTTTTTTTTGTTCAGCACATTTATGTCTGATATCTTTAGCTTAATTCAAGGTTTCTTTGCAGAAAGCATCTTTCTGATGCTTCAATAAAAATTATGAGAAATAATTTTCGAATATAAAAACACCCCACCATTCATTTTCCCGGTTAAATAAACATATATTTTTTGTAGAAGACGAGTGCGTAAACGCTCTAATAACCTTTCCCCTTCAACGACCACTGTAGCAGCTGAGCAACGTTCACTATTTTAGATTTTCCTAATTTTCAGGTAACAAGCTTAGAATTTTGCAAAACGAATACGATCTATTAAATGATTGAAGTGGACTATTCCGCATTTCGTGAGGTGGTTCTGATTTTGTTCTGCAAAATTCGATCAGAAAATGACCATACATTATTCCTGATTTTTTTGAAAATTATTATTCAACGGGATCAAGGCTTGGCAGTCCTTGAAGGGTTAATGAGAAAATATTTTCTGCTATACAAAAACCTCCATAAAATAAACAGTTCTTCATATATCTAATTTTTCGGCAAATTTTTTCACTCAGTTTCCACTGTCAAATGAAATTTGAGGGGCTGATAGCAAAAGCAGACTAAAAAAAAAGTCTGATCAAAAGCGAGTTGATTATTTCTTAACGCAAGAACGAATTAGCCAAAGGGCTGCGAGGAAAAACCAGTTGAAGATTTAACTCGTTTTTGCCCGTAGCATCATAGACTGTAAAAACAATAAGAGTGAGAAAATGTAGTCTCAAGTGGTATTTAAATGAAACCACTTGTGGGAACCCTGAATGGTTTCTTTTTGCACTGAAAATAACAGCAGGAAGTAATTATTTTCAAAAATAGGAAGTGAAAAAAAATAATACCGTCAAAAAAAAATCTCTAGTTTTTACAGTGTGAATAAACAAGTGGTTATTATATGACTATGAGCTGGAAAGGGGGACTTTAGGTTCGCTCCACAGGCCTGATAAGTAGCTGTATCATGCATGTATGATATGAAATATAATGAGAATTACAGATATATCATATTATTATATTTACCAATAGAATTAACGATGACCGCCAAAGTGAGAACAAAAGTACAAGCCAACATCATTTTCGCAAAGCAGAGAACAAACTGATCAATGCTTCAGTGAATAATTTTATTATTAGCTGTACCTAAGGAATATTCCATTACATCATCAGAGTACAAATATATACGGAAGTAACTGTTATCTCACATATATGTGAAATAACGACTTTATCAGTGTCAAGATTGTCTCTCGCAAATAATGATATCAATTTACATTTTTTATTATGATTATTTTAATGAAGACATTTTCATCTCAAATGGAAGGAATTGGTGTTATGTAAGAATTGGTTCTCGCCAAATTCATCAAGATTCGACGTTTTTCGACTCACTTATTGATGTGCAATGGTTTTTACTTCGGTTTCTGTCTGTCATCGTTGTCTGTCAACACGACGCCTTTCGAAGAAATTATCTGATTAAATTATCTGTTTAAATTTTCTGATTAAATTTCTGACTAAATTTTCATTTGTATGGAGATACTCATCAGCCCTCGTTAATCTGCAGCACTGGTCAGCTGCAAGAGATATGAGAGAGGGGGTGCGTCCGTCTTTCGCTCTGTTCGCGCCTTTTCTACTCTGGTCTAGTCCTTTGTCTAAGGATTCTTCAGTTATCGTCACGCCGCCATAGAGCACGCACGTTGAGCGTTATTAACTGATAGGTTGCTAATTGATAGTTTGAAAGTTAATTAAAGTATATTTTGATAGAGTAAATAGTTGTGAAGTTGATTATTAGTAATGGTGTTTTATTGAAGAAACCCTGGGAGCCCCCCACTTTACATTGCTCTATAACTTTAGATTTCATCAGGTTATGGGCCCAGCACGCTTCCACTGCGCAATGGAGTGAGAGGTTTTGAGGAACTTTTTTTTTCATTCGAATTTACGGAAGTTCTGAAAGCTTGTGACAAGTTCGAAGGTTCGTATGTGAAAAACGAAAAGTGAAAGGTGTCTTTCGGTTCGTGAGTTTTGAAAGGAGAAGTTCGAGAGTGTGCTAGAAGGAGGTGCGTGATTTTCGCGTGAAAACTTGAAAAGGGTTTTCCTTGCTGATGAGATGGCGGAAGCAGTTTCCACGTGGGGAGAGCCAACAGGAATCCAATTCCAAAGGTGTTCAGTTTGAGAGGTAGGTGATAAAGTGTAATATAAGCCGAAAGACAAGGTGCGCGCGTGCGAGAGACAGGAGATGATGCGGGGAAAAGTCGCCGGTAGACAACATGGCGCCGAAAGCTCAAGCGTGTGCTAGAAGGCGCGAAAATTGCTTTTCAGTTGGAAGAAGAGAGAGAAAGCGGGCATAAGGAATAATTTGTTGCCAACCTCGTCACCAGATTCGGAAAAAGCGATCCCGAAAGCATCAGAATATGTATTTCATTTTTTTTTCTAGTCCGTTTTCATCAAAAGTTATCCAGCCGAAATCGGTGAAAAATTTTGGTAACTTTGGGCATTAATGCGTTAAGTTCGATGAGAAAATTCTCGATTGTGAAGTATGTATAATATCAAAGTTCAATAGACTCCCAGTCAATGAAATTCGAGATAGAGCAAGTAAACCTCTACAGATTGTACATGCTGATACTATGGGGCCTATTAGTCCTACTTCACATCCTAAGAAATACAGGATTATATCTGTTTTTTCGATGATTTCTCGAGACTATCTCTAGCTCATCCAATGAAACATAAGGATGAGACAGGAAAATGTCTAGATTCCCTTATAACGAGCGCTAGGAATATACTAGGCATAGTTGAAAAATTCTGCTATCTATGATGTGACCAAGGAACAGAATTCACTGGAGGTAGTACCTTAGAAGTTCTACAAAAGTTTGGAGCTGGATTACAGTTAGCAAACCCTGATACTCCACAACACAAAGGTGTTGCAGAGAGATTAAATCAGACGAGGCAAAAGAGGGTTGGAGCTTTAATTTACGATACGAGATTACAATTGAACATGTGGGACCTAGCTCTCAGTGCAGCAGTGTTCATATATAATCGAACACCTAACAGCTCGAATGATATGATTCCACCTTTGCTGAAGTTAAAACCGAATTATAAAATAAATGTGGAATAATTAAGAAGATTTGGTTGTATTGCCTATATTAGAAGACTAAGGAAAACTGGTCCTAAGTTTGATCAGACAGGAATCAGAGTAATCCTCATAGGCTACACTCCAACTGGTTTCTTGTTCCTGAAACCTGAAGAAGGCAAATACTATGAAAGCAGAGATGTAGGGTTTAATGAAAAGGTAGTATTTGGAGATGAATACAATAAGAAAAGCATCAAGGACTGGCATAATCCTCTTGAAGAAGCAAACCAAGCTAATTGGTTTGTTAAGTTCGACGGAAATGTTGAAAAACAAACTGAAACAACTTCTTTGAAAATAAAAGAAGCAGAGATTTAGGCCACTTTATAGCGTCCCTCGCCACCGATGAATTCCATAGCTAACGGCCCGAGGATTTCCGGGATCGAAACGGCCGAATCTGAAGGTTTTTTTTCGGCAAAAATCGTAGTGTAAATACACATGTATTTACACTACGTACATATAACGATTGTCGAGATAAATTTTTAACCTAAATGACGCGCGGCAATGCTCGGAGTTTGGACTGTAATTAAAAGTTATAATGAATTGTTTAAACAATGAATTTTGTTAACTTTAACTAAGTATCACTTCACTCTAATTGAAAAATGGACGAAAGTTAAAGAATTCAGAAAAAAAACGCAACTATCTAGTATTCATATAGAAGAAGATGTATATAGACAATTATAATTTGTTTGAACAACTATTTGTGCTATATTAAGTTAAATATTAACTCAGTTCAAGTAAAAAGTGACCAAAAAGTTGAAAATTTCAGAAAAAACTGCCATTTCTAGCATTATTCAAAGATAATATTATTAACAATGATGATAAATTGTTTGAGCAATTATGTTTCTTGAAATCGATAAACTCTAACATCTTTCTAATTGAGAATTGGACAAAAAGTGGAAAATTATTGAAAAAACCGCAACTTTCTACCATTAAGCAAAGAAAATATAATTAAGAATAACAATGAATTGTTCAAACAATTACTTTCGTCAACCTGAACTAATTATCACTTCACTCTAATTGAAAAATGGACAAAAGTTGAAAGAGGAAAAGAGGGACATTATTGGTATGAGTGTGTCTTTCCAGTGCGAGTCGTAGGAACTGACTTTATGTGCCGCTTTTAAAGTTCCTAGGTATACAATGGCCAAGTATATCTATGACGTCATCACTTTTGACATCATAGACTGTAAAAACAATAAGAGTGAGAAAAATTAGTCTCAAGTGGTACATAATTGAGACGGTTGGTGGGAACTTATAATCGTTTCTTTTTGCACTGAAAATAACAGCATGAAGTTATCCTTTTCAAAAATAGGACGTGAAAAAAATAATAACGTAAAAAAAGAAATCTTTTTACAGAGTAAATATACAAATGGCTATTATGTGACTATAACCTGGAAAGGGGGACCTTAGGTTCGCTCCGCAGACTTGATAAATAGCCGTATTTATTACATGTATTATATGAAATATAATAAGAATTACAGATATATTATATCATTATATTTACCAATAGAATTAACGATGACCGCCATCCCACTGTTGTGAGACGAGGCCATAGGTGTGTTTTACCGCGTTTCTACTGGGGGCTATTGACATTATTTAGATGGCAGCTGCTCTTAGTGGAACCCTGCGGTGGTTGTTTCACACTTTTTTTTTTTAATTATACATATGTGTATAAAATTATATAAAAGATTCCTTTGTTCGAGATGAATAGATTGACCTCAAATCTTGATAAATTTTATTAGAGATTAGGAAAGTTATGGTAATTTATATATTTTTAAAATCGATTTCTACATAAAAAATTTTCTCATTCTCATAATTTAAAGTTGATGCGAGAATAGCAAAGTTATGTTGATTCAAGACGAATCGATTGACCCATAGTATTGATAAATTTGTAGTATGAGTTTTTAAAGGTATAATATTTATTATTGGCTCGCGTCAAAATATAGTTTTACACAGAAAAGTATGGCAATTCAATATTCTCAAAGAAGCGTTCTCGACGGAGGGCTTAATCGAACTGCCGATCTTCAGGAGGCTTCTGGTGACCACGATTCAGCCAAGTCTAAGCCAAGCTTCAGCCTGGATTAGTCATAACTTTATAGTCTCCACTTCGGCGACTGTGTTTTAGCGGATGTTTATAATACGTTATGTTTTGGACATAAGATAAGCTCGCTCTCCTGAATAAGTTCTTTGTTCCTATCTGTAACTCTGCTCTACACATTTTATTGAAGAGTAAGGAATCTATGGAATCTGATCACTATTCAGTAAGAAAATTACCTGAGGTTCTCACGATCTAATAAGATTGAAAATACATGTCTCTAAGAAGAGTCCTTTTTTCGGTCAGGTTATATTATTTTATTTAATGAATCATCTGATAATCATTATTCATAAAATTCGACGAAATCTGGTCAAATCCTTTAAAATCAATGTCTTCGCGAGAAATCATATAAAATCGTTGGAAAACGCTTGAAATAAGTTAAAATAATTAGGATATTCTGTAATTACCGAAACCGTATCAAATTTGTTAAAATGTCTCACAAAACGTTCAAAAACGACGCTATCAGGTGATAACAAATTTTCTTGTAAATTAATATTTTCAGTTGAAAATGCAACTATTAAATTTTCCATTGAAAAATCATATTTTTTGTTTGAAAATTCAATTAACTGGCTGGAGATTACACTGCTTTGTTAAAACTTCATTTTTTTGGTTGCAGTTAAAACTATTTTGTTGAAAATTCTTTTTTTTTGGTTGAAAATTGATTTTTTCACTAAAAATTTAAGTATTCTATTTCCGTCCTAAAATTGATCATATTTTTTAGGTTTGCTTGATCATGCTGCATCATTGATGATGATCGCGAGTTTGAGCGCGCCTAGGGCGCGCACCTGTTGTATCTTGCTCTTCGCGCTCGATTAGGCATTCATCTCGCGCTTCGCGCTCGATAATATATTCACCTCGCGCTACGCGCTCGGACACATTTGCCTGACGCTTTAAGCTCGGTTCATCTTGGTTTTCGCACCTCATGTGTTTACTATTGCGCGCTTCGCGGGCTAATGCTCTCTTAGTTAGCTTCATCGTTATGACCTGCTTCTGGTTTAATTATGTACGTTTTACATAGAAAGAGGAACTAATTCACTTAAGGTTCTATCGACCTTGAGGAACACATTCTCATCAAGACACTCGCGGTTCGCGCTCGATATTTAAATTAAAAATGATGTAAACCTTGCACTCCACCCTCGTTTCTGTTCATCGTTTAATGGAAACTCAAAAGTTTGAACGCGCTCACGATGCGCGATTTGGTTTTCCCGCTTCGCAACGACAATATGTTATGTTCTATGTTTTTCAGATAAAAATGACTGTATTTGATGTAAAATGAGGAAGGAAATTCCTTCACTCCAGCGTACATTTCTGTATCTTTGTAATTAATCATACAATCAGAAAGATTTCTTCCAACTATCTGAAAAGGGGCGAAAAAAAGTATCTAAGTTGTTTTTGGAACATATATATGATAAATTTTTAAATGATTATTGAAAAATGGACATTTTACAAAAACCGGGGGGGGGGGGGTAACTTGTACACAAATCTAATACCTTATCTGGATGAGAATGTAAAAATAGAATAAACTGTTCGAATTTTCAAGTACCATGGGCATTAATATTATCATACCATTAGGACATTTCCCTTTCGCGGCAGGCGCGACTGGCTCGGCTGGAAAATAGTAATGTGGGGAAGGAGGTATAGATTTGTTAGATTGATGTAGAATTTTCGTGTTATTTATTTAAATAACATGTTCGTCCCGCAACACTGCTCCGACCCAGGTGGCCGATCAATCTCTCTAGCGATCACCCCAAGTGAAGAGCCTCACAAAATTGTTGTGTGTGGTTTCCCACTTGGGCCCATACGTGTCCAAGGTCTTTTGTTTCGGGCGTCATTCACTCTATTGTCACTCTGTTTACAAACTATTTGTCGCCACACTTTTCTGTCCTGGCATACTTCTCTAGCTTCCTTCACGTCCATGCATTTTTTCATACAAGCTCTCGTGTTTATATGGCTTCTTATGTCTCTTCGGATTGAGGTCTCATTCGCACATTCTAACAATTCTTTGGGCGGCCTACCTTTCAGCATGCTGCCATTTACTTTACCTTTATACACTTGTATGGTCAGTCGTTCATCTTTCATTCTTCCAAGATGTCCGAACCATCTTAACTGACTGCTTTCCCATACGTCAGCTAGTGTCTCTCCTGTACCACATTCTTTGAGGATTGTCTCGTTTCGGAATTTGTCCATCAGTGTTTATCCGCATATTATGCGCAGAGGTTTCATGCCGATCGCGTTGATTTTACTTTTGTCCTTTTCTTGACAGGTCCATGGCTCGCTGCCGTATAGTACAGTTGGTACGAAAATAGAGTTATGTATGGCCATTTTAGCTTTTTTTGATATGTTTTCATTTGTGAGGATGGACCCTGCTCTACCGATAACCTTCTCACCCTCTTTTTTGCGCCTATCTATCTCCCCATCTGACTTCCCGTCACTAGTGAATAGGCTACTTAGACATATGTATGTACTTATCAACTTGTTCTAATTTCTTATCACTTAGGACAATTCTGCACATTGCGTTATCATCTTTCCCTTCAAATACTATGATTTTTGTTTTATTTACGTTAATTGTCGCAGTTTTAACAATGATATCCGTAGCATAATCCATGCGCCCTCTACATCTTCATTGCTTATAAGCACTTCTCAAGTTGCCCTATCTATGCGTTCCTTTAAATTATTATAAAAATCTATCCGCACTTCCGGTTTTTGTAAATTTCAAATCTTGTTTCGCGCTTGTTTCATTTGTTTGGTTCTCTTTCTTCTCCATTAACTAATTTTTCCCTGTTACAAATTTTTCTTGTTGGATCCTCAGAATTACTTAGCACCCTTTCTGTATATGTATCCTGACGTTGGACGCCGAACCAGCCGTGCATATCTCCTAGCAAAATGGTTCTTTCACCATGATCGCAAGTACTTATTGTATCATTTAAAGAGTCCCAGAATGCCTCTTTGACTTCTCTCCGATCTTTATCAACTGGGGCGTAGCACGTTATGATGAATAATGTTATGATTCCTACCTTCATTATAGCCCAGAGCAATCTCGGCGGTACATATCCTTGATCTTTGAGATGCTGTCTTGCTTTTTCATTCATAATCAAACCGACCTCTGGACTACCGTGTGATTCCAACCCTTTTTCTTTGTCTCTGATACACATAGAATATCTAGTTTCCTTACGTGCATAGTTTCTTGTAGTTCTCTCACCTTAAGATTACGAAGGGGAGGGGGGGGGCAGGAATGGAAATCGAGAGACAGTGGCGTAACTATCGGTGTTCCATGTGTTCCGGGAACACGAGCCCCGCAAGCTAGGGGGCCCCCAAAGCTTGAAGTCGAAGAAAAAATGTTTAACAGGGGAATGAACCGTAAATGACAAGTCCACCCTCCGAACACAAATTTTTTAAACGGAGTTACGCCAATGTCGAGAGAGTAGCAATTGGTTGACTTTTTATGCTGAGAAGGTCCCCAGCCCTCAGCAGCGTTGCATTAGGTCGTATTTTACATAGTTTGGCAGTAAAATTGAATTTTTGGATTTTTAATTATTTTTTGTGCAATAAAAATGTGAAATTTTGATTTTTCAAGGAAATTCAAAAAGTTGTTATGATAATCTTGTAGGGCGTGCAAAAAGAAACATTTTTCTTATCATGACTTTTTTTCGTATTGTGCGTTGTTTGGCTGAAAATGTTAATATTCGTTAATGTTTTTGGATTTGTGAAAATACTGTAACTCTGAAAATTTTCATTTTATCAAAAAATGTCATGATAATAAATTATTCAAATTTCCGAGTACTATGAACAGCCGCCCATATAGTTGTCAAATTTGGCAAAAAATTGTCTCAAAAATTTTCAAAATGCTCTTACTTTTCGAATTTGGATCAAAAATGGCTGGCTGACAAACCTGATCTTCGTTTTAGGATACTTGAAGAGTATACCAAAGCCCAATCCAATCTGTCAATTCATTCGAAAGTTATCGTACAAACAGACTAAAAATCTACATACATACACTCATACATACACACATTCATACAAACAGACGCATTCGTAAAACCCTGTTTTTTGGGTTCAGGGGGTCTCAAAACGTGGACATTTGACAAACACCGGGGGAGAGGGGGGTCAAATTTTACACAAATCTAATACCTTCCCTAGATGAGAATGTAAAAATTATGAGTATATCACAAGGCAGAGAAGAATCGAGTCTTTCGTAATCTTCCATACATTGTACTTTCAGGATTTTCCAGCTTTTTGTTTATAAAATTAATAAATAATATCGAATGATACCTTCTTATGATGCACTATGCATCGTCGATAAAAGGAAGTAATTTTTTGTCAAAATATCAGCTTGAAATCGTATACTTGATAATGATAATATAATTTTATTTGATAATATAATTTTTGTATAAAAAATAATATTACTTATGAATCCTTTTTCGCTTGCACATACTCCTGCGCATTGATCCCAAAAGATAATAAATTTCGGAAAGTTGTTTAACAAATGATAGACGAAAAAGGAAAGAATCAACATTTATTCATTATTTTCATTGGTGTAAAATTTTGAACAATAAAAATTGAAGAATCGCTTCCATATATCAGTTGTAAATTCAATAACAAAATTTTGCAATTAAAACAGATTCCTAAATTAATTGAGAATTGCGTCCTACAATTTATCGTTAACTATGAAATTTGATTTCGCCCCACTGCGTCTGTCGTTGCGTGTGGAGAATGAGGCTACACGACTGCACTGAAAAATTAATATCCCTATAAATTATACAATGTAGCTGGAAAAATTAATAAAAATTCTGTTAGCAGTTAGGGCAGTATGGTGTTTTCAAAAAACTCGCGTCTGAAAACTCAAATTCATGTAACTCTCTTAATATTGCATATTTAAATGCAAACTGCTTAAGGCTGGTGACCTTATCAGCATAAATCAACAACCTATTGAGACTCTCGGTTTCCTTTCTCATGTCCCTACACCCCTCCCCCCCACCCATCCCCAGTAACAGAAGTTTTGGTGGGACTGACGTTACAGCTTGACTCCACCATATGACAAATCACTGCTTAATTCGGACACGATTTCGACTCGCAAAACAAATCTCGCGCATACAGGTGATAGTTGGGAGTACAATCTAAACATGAATAATACAAACAATAAAGTAGCCTGGGAATGGACTGAAACTCGGATTGACCAAAGGCATGCACACGGTAAACGTAAAGGTCGTGTTTCGGGCGATGAATGGAGACTGGGTGTTTGGAATGCTAGAGGAGTGAATGATCTTAAGATAAGAGAACTACGAGAAACTATGCACGTAAGGAAACTAGATATTCTTTGTGTACCTGAGACAAAGAAAAAGGGTTGCGAATTTAGAAACATAGAAAATGGGGTGTTGAAAGGCGGTTGTGAAATATGGTCAGGAGTAGATAGCGAATCGCATCGTAGTCAAGGGGTCGGTCTAATTATGAATGAAAAAGCAAGTCATCATCTCATAGGGCATAATTTTGTATCACCCAGATTGCTATGGGCTAGAATGAAGGTAGGAATCAGAAGATTATTTATCGCAGCGTGCTACGCGCCAGTTGATAGCGATTCGAGGGAAGTTAAGGACGCCTTCTGGGACACTCTAAATGATACAATAAGTATTTGCGATCAAGGTGGAAGAATAACTCTGCTAGGAGATATGAACGGATGGGTCGGTGTCCAACGTCAAGATACAGATACAGAAAGGGTGCTAGGTAATTTTGGAGATCCAACAAGAAAAAATTATAACGGGGAAAAGCTAGTTAGCTTATGCTTAGAAAAGGGCCTATTTATTACAAATACTTGGTTTAGACATAAAATGATCCACATGTACACCTGGCGCAAAGGAAATAGCCACAGCATAATTGACTTTGTTATTGCGGATGAAAGATTAAGAGAACTAGTCAAAGATACAAGAGTCATGAGGGGTTCCGAATGCAATTCTGATCACTACCTTTTAGTCTGCAAAATAAACTTAGGGCGGGGATGGAGAAAAAAGAAAACAAAGAAAACGAAACAAACACGAATAAAAATTGAAAATTTACAGAGACAAGAAGTGCAAACAGAGTTTCAAAAAAGACTAACTGAACGCATAGATAGGGCAACGTGGGACGCACTTATAAGCAATAAAGATATAGAGGGCGCGTGGACTTTGTTACGGGATATCATTGTCAAAACTACGACCGAATTATGTGGTACGGCGGTGGTAGGAAGAAAGGCTGGCGATGCGTGGTGGAACGATGAAATTGCGGCAGCCCAAAAAGAAAAGAAAGAAGCGCACAATAAAACGCTGAACATGACAGGTCTTAGCGATGAGGAGAGAACTAGACTTAAAAATGATTACAGACACAAAAATAGGAAAGTTAAGCGACTAGTCAAAGAAAGTAAAGAGAAAATCAGAACAGGAGAAGAGAACAAAATAAAAAACTGCTTTGAAGGAATTATGAAACTATTATATAAACAGTTGAAGGAAAGTAAAAGTACAGAGTTTGCTAGCATGAGAAACAGTAAAGGCGAAATGCTATATGATATAGACGGGATAGTAGACGCTTTAAAAGACTCTTTTAAAGAATTACTAGGAGGTGAAGATATAGGGCAACAAAACTGCGATATAGAACATAATGCACTAGAAAATCCAATTGAAAAAGTCTGTGTCACTGAGGTCAGAGATATAATTAAGAACTTGAAAAACGGTAAGGCTGCGGGTATAGAGAATATTAGCGCTGAAATGCTTAAATACAGTGGCGAGTACATACCTCACAGGTTGTGCGAATTAATAAATTTATGTTTCGAGACAGGAGAAGTCCCAGACGATTGGAGAAGGGCGATTATTGTACCAATATATAAAAGAAAGGGAGATAAAAGCAACTGCAGTAATTACAGAGGCATCAGCCTACTAAGTACCGCAAGTAAGATATACTCAAAAATACTTATTCGTAGGGTAATGGAAATTACAGAAGAGAAGATATGGGAAGTCCAAAGTGGATTCATGCCAGGAAGATCATGTACAGATCAGATATTTAGCCTAAGACAGATCACAGAAAAAAGCTTGAGAGTAGGAAAGAAAGTTTTCTGTGCATTTATTGACCTAGAAAAAGCTTTCGACACGGTAAATAGAAGTAAACTTTGGCAAGTCCTTAAAGAGTATGGAGTGAATGGAGGGCTCCTACAAGCAATAAAAACAATATATACAGGTAGTAAAGCGAGTGTAAGGGTAAATGGGAAACTGAGTGACTGGTTCGATATTATGCAAGGTGTGAAGCAAGGATGCGTTATGTCCTCATGGCTTTTTATCATATTCATGGATAAGTGTCTAAGAACTGCCCTCTTCGACGAAACAGGTATAGATCTCGAAACCGTCAAGGTACGTGGGTTGGCTTTCGCAGATGACAAGATTGTTATGGCAGAATCAGTCGAAGACTTGCAAAGAATGTTGAATAAACTTAATACAAGCATGAAGAACATGGACCTCAAAATTAACGTGAATAAAACGAAAGTCATGGTGTTTGAGGGAAAAAGCGAGAAAACAATATGCAACATTGTCCTAAATGATGAGAGATTAGAACAAGTTGACAAGTACGTATATCTAGGTAGTCTATTCACTAGCGACGGAAAATAGATGGGGAATTAGATAGGCGCATAAATAAGGGTAAGCAGGTTATCGGTAGAGCAGTGTCCATTCTCACAAATAAAAACATATCAAAAAAAGCTAAAATGGCCATACATAACTCTATTTTCATACCGACTGTACTATACGGTAGCGAGACATGGACCTGTCAAGAAAAGGACAGGAGTAAAATCAACGCGATCGGCATGAAACCTCTGCGCATAATATGCGGGAAAACACTGATGGACAAAGTACGAAACGAGACAATCCTCAAAGAATGTGGTACAGGAGAGACACTAGTTGACATATGGGAAAGAAATCAGTTAAGATGGTTCGGACATCTTGAAAGAATGGAAGATGAACGACTGACCAAGCAAGTGTATAAAGGTAAAGTAAATGGCAGAATGCCCAGAGGTAGACCGCCGAAAGAATGGTTAGAATCTGTGAATGAGACACTAATACGAAGAGACATAAGAAGCCATAGAAATACAAGAGCCTGCATGAAAAAATGCATGGATGTGAATGAAGCTAGAGTAGTATGCCAGGACAGAAATGTGTGGCGACAAATAGTTTATAAACAGAGTGACGATAGAGTGAATGATGCCTGAAACAAAGACCTTGGATACTAATGGGCCCAAGTGGGAAACCATACATAACAATTTTGTGAGGCTCCTCACTTGGGGTGATCGCTAGAGAGATTGATCAGCAACCTGGGTCGGAGCAGTGTTGCGGAGTGAACGTGTAATTTATATAAATAACACGAGAACTCCAGATCAATCTAAAACATCTATACCTAACACCTATATACCCAACAACCCTGTACCCATATACCGTTCTACCTCGTACCTATATACCTATTTCACCACCTCCCAACCGAACAAGTCACGCCTACCCCGGAAGGGAAATGGCTTAATGGTATAATAATAAAGAAAAAAAAATCGTCTCACGTGATGTAAACGGAAGCTGGGCTCAGTTAATGACCTGTGCTTGTGCATTCACTGAATTTGTATATAGAAAACATTTGAGCAAAGATTTAGTCATTATGGAGAGATCGCCAATGTTTGGAATTTTCTGATGTTTATAAAATCGAAGCATTTTTGAATTCTCATGGATTTTAGTTTTTTTTGTCATGCACACTTTCAAGAGACTTTTTGTTTTGTTTCAGGTGAGTTACTCTTCCCGGAATTACTGATCGTCAATAATCTCTTGGTAAGAAAGATTTAATATGTCTAATGTTTCATATTAGATGTTTTTTGTGAATACTTTTCTGTGCACGTTTTGATATTCGATCTTACATGCAACAACGCAGCGTCAGCTGTTTTCAGGTAAATCCAAGAAAATAGTTATTTTGGTTCAAGAAATATTTTTCCGAGTATAATAGTATGTGGGAAGTAAATGTAACTTTCGAAGCAGAATATCCCGACTTGTTATTAACAAGGAGGTTTCAACTGGCAATACTTAAGATTTTGAACTGAAATATTCGAAATACTACACTCAAATATCCCAGATTATTTAATGTTAAGAATTAGTATGTCTATGAAATAAACATTTGGAAGTTTTTGAATTTTTAAATTATTTGGATGCCAACATTGATCAAATTATAAATAAATCACAAGAGATGTTTAGACGTGAGATCTTATATATAGCTTCTAACAATATAAAAACACCACAGAAAATTACACAAATAAATAGAGTCGTAGTAGAAAAAAACATCAAAGATGCGAAACTCATGAGAAAATTGATAGTGATCCATTCAAAACATTACAAAAAGATACTTTGAAATTACTCGATGGTTTCGGAGATTAGAAGATCTTGTACTAATACTCCTACTTTCTTTATATGGCTAAAACTTTTAACAAAAACACCTTAGATGTTCTATTTAAACATAAATCTTATATGAACAATTTAATTTCATTCAAAGAAAGCATAACTAAAGTAAATATTCCAGATAAGGCGACGTTATTCTATTCCGCGATGGACTGCTTGTCCGATTTGAAACGAATTCGATCTATGATTTCTCCTCGGATTTCATAATATCCATTTTTCTGAGTGAAATATCTGGTATATTGAATAGTAAATGATTATAGATGTTATGTTGTCGTATTTGGATATTATGAGTGAATAGCTTCAATTTTAATATCTATTTTTCTCAGTGTCGCTCTCAGCCATTGCTCGCTGAATTTCTACAACCGGTCCTGTCCTGTGAATGTGTATGCATGTGCGTTTATATATGGGGGATGAGCTGGGCGCTTGTACTCTCTATGTTCGCGAGTATAAAAGCCGAAAAGAGAGGGCAATCCATTTCAATTTCACATTCGCAGACCGTCCACTCCTTTATCGTTCAGTTTCATCTTTCGTTCGCGATAAATGCATCGTGATTCCATACGCCGCATCACGATCACAGAATCCTTTCCGGAAACATTGTTCCCTTTCCGAATATATTCTGATGGCTAACACTCAAGTAAATTCAGGGTGACCATTCGACCGAAAAATAGGGAAATGACAGTGAACTTACTTTGTCACAGTTTGAGCTTGGCATGTTCCATTTGTAACATTCTGAAATTTAAAGTAATACACTAGAGGTGTTCGGCAGTTTTTTCCATCATTTTTTTAATGAAAGATCATTAACTCAGTATTAATTTGCCAAAGCATCAAGAAATGCTTTTTGGTCATTATCTTTTATCATCGAAATGAAAAGCGCACCTTTTATTGCAAAAATGATGAAAGAAAACAGTTGCTGAACTCACCATGTAAGGAACATCCTGTAAGAAGCTACCACCTCCGAGCTAAATCCTTGTCAATGGTGCAGCGTGTTCTCAAAAGCAAAAATATTGACACACAAAGAGTTGAATGACTTCTTATTTTTTACTTTAAAAAGAGCAAGAATGTACTTTCGAGTTATTACTTATCTCTATTGAATCATGAAAAATTCATGCAAAAAGAAATCATCACTTTGAACATGAAATAAAATACATAGATTTTGACCCACTTCTTAATCGAACTGAAACATAATCTTCACTTCCGCCTTTATGTACCCTTCAAATGCTATTTTCGAAATTTTAATTTTCAATTTTTCATTTTTAGATGAAGAATACACATAGTTCTAATTTAGATTTTCATAACTTTGTTATTTCGATTATATATTCACCTCGCGCTTCATGCTCGATTTCTCTAGATTATTGAACTTGGTGTTCGACTTCGGTTACAAAATTAATTTTTAACAAAAAAACAAATTTTCCACAAAGTAGTTAGGCTTTAAAAAAAAAATTAACAAAAGAGTTCCACATTCAATAAATTTGTTTAATTTTCAATCAAATAGTTGACTTTTCTATTGAAAAAGATAAATTTTTAACCGAAAAAAATAGTTAAATTATCAACTAGTAATTATGAATTCTCAACGAAAAATCTAATAGTCAGTTAATATTTCAACAAAAAAAAAAGGTTTTCATTGAAGATGAAAATCAAAGAAAGAAAAAAATGTTGGCTACTTTGTTGAATAAAAAACATATACAATTTAAAATTTAAAGCAAACAAATTTGATCGTGCCAATGTTTTGCCTTGTTCAAAAAACAATTAAATAAAAGTGTGCTGAAGACAAATATAAAGTTGGAATATATTAACTATTCAGTAAAAAAATTATTTGAGGTTCTCAAGATTTAGTGAGATTAAAAATACATGTCTCTAAAGAGAGTCCTTTTTTTCTGTCAGGTTATATTCATTTATATAATGAATCATCTGATCAACATTATTCATAAAAATGGAGAAAATTTTAGCAAATCCTCCAAAATCCCTCGGAATATGACGAAATCATCCTTTAAAATATGATAAAGTCTTCTCAAATTTAATCAAAATCTCTTGAATTTCTTAAAAACTTTACAGCATAAGAAATCTTTTCAATGTCTGAAATCACGAGAAATCATATAATTTATCTTTCTAGTTGAAAATGCAACTATTGAATTTCCCATTGAAAACTCATCTTTTTTTGTATGAAAATTCAATTAATTGGCTGAAAATTACAGTACTTTGTTAAAACGTCATTTGGATGGTTGAAGTTGAAACTATTTTATTGAAAATTCTATTTCTGTCTTAAATATCATCAAACTTTTGAGATATGCTTAATCATGATGCTATTTGTTCATTTCGTGAACAAATGATATAAAAAATCATTCAAATAATGAATTATAAGTAAAAAAATATGTGTATATCACAAGGCAGAGAAGAATTAAGTCTTTCGTGATCTTTTGTACACTATATTTCCAGAATTTTCCAGTATTTTGTTTATAAAATTAATGAATAATATCGAATGACACCTTTTTATGATCCGCTACACATTGTTGATTATATCAAGTTATTTTCCGTCAAAATATTACCTTCGAATCAAATACTCGATGATGATGATATAATTTTATTTGATATTATAATTTTTTCATTACAAATAATATTACTTATGAATCATTTTTCGCTTGCACATACTCCCGCGCATTAAATCAAGAAAATAATAGAAGCCGGAATGTTGTTTAACAAATGATAGACAAAAAAAAACAACATTTGTTCATCATTTGCATTGATGGAAAATTTTGAACAATAATAATTGGGAAATCGGTTCTACATATCAGTTGTAAATTCCATCACAAAATTTTCCGAATAAAACAGATTCTAAAATCAATTGATTTAATCAATTTTGATTTAATTTTTATCCGACTACGAATAACAAAGAATATTATATCTTAGTTTATTTTTTTTTCTATTGAATTAATGATACACAGACTGTAGACTATCTTCATTGGAAGCAACTTCTTTAAACACACCTGAAAAGAGGTGCGTCTGCCTACAGGACATTCCTTCATTTCAGTCACGGTCATATAGTCAACTGCTTTGCTTATCATGTTTATTTTAATTCTCGAACGATCATGACCTGCCTTATATACTCCAAGAAGAATTCCAGTATACTCCAGTATTGCAAAAACGACACCTTCGGATGTTGATAAAACAATATATTCTTGGGTGGGCACGGGCACATATACATCCTTTTCTTCTCGCAATCTGATTGGTAATCCGGCAGGAATAACATATCTTCGAAATTCGAATTGCCGTTTCGGATTTTCCTGGGGAATAAGCCGAATATATCCAAGTTTTGCAATTGGATATCCAAGCACTTCTTGAGGAAAAGGCCTGCCCAGAGAAGACCTAGACTGTCTGGCAGGAGAAGAAGAACTAGGATTACGTTCGACATTGGGATTCCGTTCACACTGTAATGAATCTTGATTTGCATAAGCTTTGATAAAACTTTTTGAGAAGATTGCGGGACTTTTGCCTACTGGACAGTCCCTTCTTTCATTTGGAGTCATGTTATCAAATGCGCCGCTAATCATATTTATTTTTATTCGCGGATGATTTTTATCTCTCCTATACATTCCACGAAGAATCCCACTGTCATCCAATATTGCAAAAATGTCATCATTGGATGTTGATAATACAATATATTCTTGTGTTGGCACGGGCACATGTCTGTTCAGTTCTACTCGAAATCTAATTGGCATACCAGCAGGAATAACATATCTTCGAAATTCAAATTGCTGGTTTCGATTTGTGCGAGGGATGAGCCGAACATATCCAAGTTCTTCTGTTGTACATCCAAATACTCGATCTGAAGATAGCCTGCCCAGAGGAGAAATGGATCTGGCATGAACTGGAGGCTCCTGAGGAGATGTTTGGTCAGGTGAATGTTGTCTGGCAGAAGAAGAACCAGGATTACGTTGGCCATTAGGATTCCTGCTAGCAGGAGACCTGGACCTGCCACGAAAAAGAGCCTCCTCTGAAGAAATCTGGTCAGGCGAATGTTGTTGTCGAGCAGCAGAAGAAGAAGAAGAAGAAGGGCTAGGATTACGTTTCCTATGAGGTTTCTCGTTGGGCTGAGAACTGCATTCTGCAAGAAGAAATGGAATATTCATTTTTTTTTCGTTCAGCACATTCATGTCTAATATCTTTAGCTGAATTCAAATTTTTTTCGCAGATAGCATCTTTTTGATGCTTCAATATCAATACGAAATATCAATACGAAAACCTCCATGAAATGAACAGTTTTTCATATATCCAATTCTTTGGCGAATTTGTTCACTCAGCGCAAGAACGAATTAGCCCAAGCGCTGCGAGCAAAAACGAGTTGAAGATTTAAGTCGCTTTGGCCCGTAGCGCGTGAACTAACCCATTTTTGCACGCACTCATAATTCGATTTGGTTCAAATCCAACCGAACTCTTTCAACGATTTTACGGAAGAGTCAAAAAGCGTTTTTAAAAATCGAATTTTTAATTTTGAAGACAAAAGAGTTTTTTTATTGAACTCATGAAAGTTATTGAATTTTTTTGTATTTCATAAACAGCTTTTATGAGCTATTATCGACATCAGCTATTTATGTTGTCATAAATAAAGTTTTTCCTACGAAATCAACCAAAAATTACTCGGCAATGACACCTAGTTATCATATATTCAGTCATAGTTCATAGGAATTGATGCTTATTTAAATAAAACTAATCAATGAATGCACTGCTGGGCTATTTTCTGACGCACTGGTTTGGTTCTTTCCACGCAATCGAATATTATTCACTAATTTATAAACCTCTAGGGACATTTCAATGACAATCGACGGTTATTATTTTTAAGAAGAATTTTTTCATCAAATTTGTATTATCTCATGTATTTATGTACTGAAGAGTTCACTTTTCACCCAGAAATTAACAGCCAATTATTCATCAACCATTTCTTGCTATTAATCAATATCAATTGATGATTGTTCAAACAAAATTAATTAACAAAT